>JANHFK010001873.1:85499-95768 GCA_036250565.1 Sibynophis collaris | reverse complement strand
AGCTACTAAACTATCAAAGATGTGTAGTGCAAACATTAGGAACAGAGAATTGTTTCAGATGGGATTTTAATGGGCTTCGTAAAGCCAAAACCTCAGTACAGGAAATTCCGTATCCACTTCAAATACAATTAATTGAAATTATGCATATTTCTTCCAGTAAAAAAATGGACAATATAAACAAACATTTTCAAGAACCTCTCAAAGCATTCGAGTTATAGGTTTACAGTAAAATAGTTTTTACTATGATCAATGTAGTAATACCAATATCTTTAATAATACCAAGATACTTTTGCCTTGTCAACCCTTGCTTTTTATGCCAAGAGATGAACATCAAATGATTGTACTTTTTCAAAAGACTGGTCAGCTTCCAACAGGTTTATTTTGTAGGGCCCCATGTGTCAAGTTAAAAAAAAACTTAGATTGCAAAGGCAAGACAAATAAAACTGGATTTAAAAAATGCTTAAAAACCACTTTAAAAAAAACCCCTTGAGTAAAGTCTAACAGGCCATCTTGTAGAGGAAGCTTTCAGGCTACATGTGATAAAAGCTATATAAGGGGAAGATCATGTAGGTAATTAAACAAGATTCAGCGAAGCTCCAAAAATCTTTATAAATACAGCCATTGGAAGGACGATCTCGAGTCAGGAAGGATTTTTACTCGGTGTGAGCTGAGGACAAGAAGCAGGTATAATCATAAAGGCACAAGTTTATGGACATGTTGCAGCAATTCATCACTCCTATACTTTTAGATTAGTGTTGCTAGGAATCTCAGACCCTCCCCCAGTTAGCACTCAGATAACTTCTCAATTAAAAATTTAACTCTTTAAGGTCCAACATGCACTCAAATTATTCATCAGTAATGTGACTGAAGGCCTGTAATCAATGGCAAATACATGGAAAAAACATGTTTGATTTTAACTCAGTAGCTGTAAGTTTCTGCCATTATCCAGTGTAAGTTGGAGCACTGAAAGCTTAAGGGCATTTTGAAAAGACAATTTTTTCCAATGCCTACTTACCTCAGTTGTCATAGTTGTCTCTATAAGAACCTCCTGAGGAGTATCGATCATTATAGCTTCCTTGACTTCTGAAAACAAGGGATATTATTTTATGCCTATTCCCTATAGAATGGATTTGTAAAATAAAATGTGTACTACCATAATTACCTGCCGTAGTCACGGGAACTACTGTAGCCTCCACTTCGGCTATCGTAACGTCCCCCATAGCTTCTGTCTCCCCCGTAGCTTCTGTCTCCCCCATAGCTTCTGTCTCCACCTATAATAAAAGTTTCAATGGCAGCTACATTGAAGAAACCCACTTCTTTCACCCTTAGTTCAATGCATCAAGTATTTATCTTAAGTATCTTGCTCTTACCTCGGGAATAGCCACGACCTCGTCCCCTGCCTCCAAAATAGCCACCTCTGGATCCACGAGATTTCCCAGCATGATCAACTCTGATCTGGCGCCCATCTATAGACTGATAAGGAATAAATACTTTAGATGTGATTAAGTCAGAGAATGAAACTGATTATTCTTATGCATTCTTCTAGACATAAAACCATTTTTGTTTTAAAACAGGAGTCAATTAAGTAATATGAATGCTAAGTGACATTGTCAAATTAACATAATAAAGCCACCACTCATAATTTATTAAATATAAAGTTGGCACAACATTAGAGCAATTCTAGACACCTTTAAAAGAATAGGAAACATTTAAATAACCATGTCAGGAAAAAACATGCTTTTGGGAAGTGCAGTCTCAAATCAATGTTTGCCTTCTGGACTATGTGGATAAGTCCCTTTTTCCTTGCAAGATTTTCAAAAATAGTTCGCCCTTGTTTCCTATGACTGAGCCAAGGTGACTTGACTGACTAACTACTACTGTGCTAGCTTTTATTTCCTGGAAACATCTCACTAAATACATGTAGCTAGATATAGTTAGACTGTGGACATAACCAATAATACAATTTTGAAAAAAATCTCACCTCTCCATTCATTGCTCTCATGGCATCTGATGCATGGTCAGGATTGGAAAAGGTAATAAAACCAAAGCCTCTTGATCGCTGTGTTTCTTTGTCTTTGATCACAACAACTGTGAGTACAGAAAAAAAAAAGTCATTCATCTTCTCTGGTAATCTTCAACAGCAACTCATTCCCCTTTATTAGCCGAACACATTACCTTCAGAAATAGGACCAAAAGAGCTGAAATGCTGTTCGAGGCCTTGTTCATCAGTATCAAAGTTCAGTCCCCCAACAAATAGTTTTCCTTCTTCAGAAGACATAATGATGGTAGTCTAAACAATAAACAAAAAGAAAGAACATGAATGCTGTATAAGTAAGATAACCTTTATTGTCACTTTTTTCTGTGAACACACTGGCATACATTAAAAAAATGAAATTCTGATGCCCGCGCTCTCTATAGCTGTATCTGTGTGTGTAGATATAGCTATAGAGGGAGCGGGCATCAGAATTTCATTTTTTTAATGTATGCCAGTGTGTGTGTGTATAAAAAATATCTACCTACACACACACATATATCAAGATACACATGTATACTCACACATATATACACGTATATATATATATATATTAATCACAGACATATTATACAATATACTAGCCATATTTCCTTACGAGACGTAAACCAAATGACCGAGAGTTCACCAGCAGCAAAAACAAAACCTGGTAAACTACTGAACTACCCGAGATGATTTCCCATTATTCTACATGCCACGGCGTGGGTAATTCCGCCGAATCTACCAATGGAGAATAGCTAGGCCTGAACCGAGCACATGGCTCCGAACGTCACAGGGTATCCGGAATTCCACGTGACCTTAACCGTTCCGCCAGGCCGCTAAGCGGAAGCTGCCCACGAGCCTGTTCCGCCCTCCTTGTCGTTTCAAAGTTTAACTTTACCCAGCGCCCCGTTTGGGTCTAGGAGCCTTAAAGAAGGACGCCTTAATTTACGCTTCCCCGCCAGATAAGACGCCCCAAACTATTCGTTGCCCGGGAACAAAGCCTCAGAAGCCTTTGCGGCGGCTCAAGAAAAATAACGAAGGAGAGAAGGCGGCAGTTTCTATTGCTGCGCGCCGAGCGCCATTTTGTTAACCCCGCGCGAGGGAACGTTTTGTTCCCTCGTGCACCCATCCCCCACTCCATGCACTCCAGCACGCACGCGCACCGCGCGGCTACGTTATTTCCTTTGGCAGTTGGCGAGGCATTCGTTCGGGGCGCGAGCTTTTCTTCGCTTTCCGAAAGCCTGCCGCGTGCGCGCACGGCGTTCGCGAGCGCCTCCCGCTCCTCCAGAGCAGGAGGCCCTCATTTCCCCCTGTAAATAGGCTAGGCGCGATTTCCCCCCACCCCCCACGGGGGCTAAGAAACTTTGGAGTTTACTTACAAGAAGTCGCCTGGGCTGGACCGTACTCAAAATGCGGCCAGGACACCGCCCGCGCGACGCTTATATTGGATCCCGCCCCCTATCGCGATCACGTGACCGCCACAGGGCCGTTCTATGGCTGTTGGGTGCTGCACCGAGGGTTAAAGCGGTTGGACCGCTGATGGCGCTTTTTGCTACCGTTTCCTCTTGCCGGATGTTTAGCGCCCCGGAAAACAAGCTCCGGAGGCAGAATGCAACCGTATATAATACGGTTGACTCGTAGGTGGACCTTAAATGCTGACTGATGCACGCACTATCGCTAGCTTTTTTTATGTGAAAGTGTCTTCTGGATACTTTCCCATCTTACGTTGAGATACGTGTACCTGTAAAGTTGTTTTTAATCCCGCCTTTTATTATTTCTATTAAAGTGTATCTGCTTTCGTTTTCGGTTCTGACTGCATGATTCCACGTGTGTAGCCAAAGGACGGAAACATGAAGTAGCAGGCAGATGTTTCCGAAGTCGAGTATGATCGTCATAACTAGAGTGCAGAACTCCGGGCAGCCACGAGATGGCGGCAGAGAGCTAGAATTCTCCTGCGCTTCAAAAGCTACCACTTCTTGTTCCTACCAGGTTTTTTATTTTCTGCCTGAGATGACGGCAGCCTATGAAAAAGTTTGAGAAATTGATGCTCTCGTCTTTTCCCCGTTTGAGTAATGGGGATTTGTGGGACTTGAGTCGGTGTATTTCTGACATAAAAGTTGCCCAGTTGTTAGGCAAGAGGAGAAGAAATGCCAGTTTGGCTACGAAACAAGAATGTTTGGAAAGAAAAAGTTCTATCATGTGGTTCTTTTGGGGGTTTTCGTTTGTTCCTTTTTGCATGCCACCATTATTGAGTTGAGTGGGCTTATAAATTCAATAATAAATATATATTTTTCTGAAGATTTTTTAAAAAGAAGATTTTGTCGGTCAGAGCTTACCAATCTAATTATGTGCATGTCTACTCAGGAGATCCTTTGAAGGGGGAGAGCAGGTTGACCAGCATGATGCTTTCTAAATACATTATAGTGAACGCTTACTCCTCCATAATCACCTAGTCAGCACAATTAGTTGTTGGTGTAGGGTTCCCTCATTGAATAGTGTGCTGTCACTTCAATTCTCCTCTCCCCAATCTGGGAAAGAGCAGATGGGACCTAGAGATATCTCTTGTGTGACTATGGAGATGCAAGTTTTGTCATTTCATTCTGAACTTTTTCCATTCTAACAGCAAGATAACTTGAGTTTTACAAACATAGCTATCTCTGGCGTGTACCGTAGTTGCTAGGATAAATACAAAAGGTTGCCGTCACATCTCCTTTCCCCCTGCCCCTGGGTTTGGGTATATTTAAAGACAGGAAATGCTGCTGAGAGGATCATGATCTGCTCCTGCTTGCTTACTAGGAAGCTTGAATATATTCCCCCCCCCCCAATAACTGCTATTTGTGAATAGCAAAAAAGATTCTAAAACATGAAGACATAAACAAGATAGCTAAAACATGAATGGTTGAAGGAGTTGGATTTATCCAATTTAGTGAAAAGAAAGATTAGGAGTGACATGATAGCAGCGTTCCAATATTTGGAAGGTTTCCACAGAAAAAGGGGTTGATCCTATTTTCCAAAGCACCAGAAGGCAAGAGAAGAAAAACTGAACGTAAACTAATCAAGTACAGAAGCAACCAAGAAACGAGAAATTTCCTAACAGTGAGAACAATTAACCAATGGAACATCTTGCCTTCAGAAGTTGAGGGTGCTCTTATCACTGGAGGCTTTTAAGAAGAGACTGGACAGCCACTTGTCTGGAATGGTATGGAATTTCTTGCTTGAGCAGGTGGTTGGAGTAGATTAGAAGATCTCCAAGGTCCCTTCCAACTCTGTTATTCTGTTATTCATTTGGAAAGGACAAGTTTGCAATCTGGAACTATTACTTGATCCTCTGCTGTTATTGGATTTTCAGATAATAGGAGTAGAAAGGAGTTATTTTGTGTGGCTATTATAACCAATACATCTATACTGCTGTACGCCCAGGGTTCAGAGCAGCATACACAACCCTCCCACAGAAGATAGGGATAATAGGTATCTTGTCACTTTTGTCTGAATTAGAACAATGGCATAAAGGAGACGTGCAACATACCCACTTTGCTGAAATTTACTGAGTGGACAGAAATGATTGGAGGTAAGTGGTCCCTCAGATATCCAGGCCCTATGCTAGTGATGGCTAACCTTTTTGCCATCGCGTGCCAAAAGTGGGGGGAGCGTGGAGTGGGGTCACGTGCATGCATGCCACACCCATAATTCATGTGTGTGCGATCTCCCTGTGCTCCATCCACTTTTGGTATGTGATGGCACGGTGGCCGCAATAGGCCTGTTTTTCACCCTCCCCGGGCTCCAGAGGTTTTCTAGGAGTCTGGGGACAGCGAAAACATCCTTTTCCACACACCCCAGAGGCCCTCCGGAGGCTTAAAACAGCCCGTTTCCCGACTTCCGGTGGGCCCAGAAGGCCTGAAAATCAGCTGGTCAGCACGCTGGAGCTGAGCTAGGGCAACACTTACATGCCACAGATATGGCTCCACGTGCCATAGGTTTGCCATCACCGCCCTATGCCATACAGTGGTTCATAGGTAACAACTAGCCCCTTGGAATTATGCTCAAAAGCTGATTGCAATGTATACATAAAGGGAACATCTTAATTTTTAATCTCCCAGAAAAAATAATCTCAATTTCAGATTTCCTCAAGGTCTAAACTCATACATGGCACTCTTTCCTTACCAGCTTTTCCCTTTTCCAAAATATCACAAGCAATGAATGTTGCTTCTGAATATGCATGACGTGCAGGTGGTTTAGAGTAAAAAATATTTTCAGAAGTGCTCTGAAAGTAGTGAATCAAACTGATCTCTCTTCATTCCTCCCCCCACCCCCCAGCAATGTGTAATGAGGCTGGAAAAAGGGGGCAGAAACATGATGAGGAGGTTGCATGATATCTGGGGTGTATAGTTACTTTCCTTCCTTTGGGGGTTTGAAGCCCACTTTCCCTGCTCACATTTTTATTGTAGTTTGCAAAGTGAAGCAAGAGAGTGTCAGAAGCTGAGAAGTAGCATGAAACAATTATTTTGAAAGTCAAAATTGTCATTGAATGACCAGCATCAAGTAGGTGAAAATATTCAGAAAATATTCTCAGGAACTGAAATGGAACATAACTATTGCTTTGTAGGTATAGCAGAAGTGGTAGGCTAGGAAGGGATTAAATCTTGATTCTATTTTCATATCTCTTTTACTTGAACTTAAGGGTTACGGTTTTATTTCTCTTACCTGTATTTAAAGTCAGGCTTGATAATACCTGAGAAAAAAGGCAGATGTGCAGAACTACAGAATGTTGTTATCCATGGTGCATTAAAAATGTTACTCTCTCTCTCTCTGCAAGCTTGTACTTTCCAGTTGCTGGGTTCCATACTTTCGCTACTGGTTCGCAATGGGAGCGCCTGCGCTTGGTTCGCAATGGGAGTGTGTGTGCTTGCTTTGCTCGCGCACAGCGCTTCTGCACATGCCACAGAGCCCCCATGATGACGTCCGGGTGGGTGGGCGGAGCCTCCTGCCGCCGTAACTACTGATTCGCAAGATCCGGACCGAACCGGTAGGAACCCACCACTCCCTGATAACATGAGCATTATACTGTGTGAGGGTAATTGTCAGGCTGAAAACCAAGAATGACACAAGATTCTTCCAAACAGTGTTCTTTATTGTTCCACACCTATAGACAAAAATCTTGCCAGACTGGGCATTCTACTATCTGCATCTACAATATATTCTGTGAACTATTAGGGAGGGGCTTCATCCTCTTTCTCAGACACATAGCATCTGGGCTGAGTTGACTTACTCCTCTGCAGTGCATCCGCTCCCCTTTTGGGAATCTTTGCTTACTACACTCCATCACAGTAATGGAAGTTAAATTTCAATTCAGTATGCTAGAGAAGCATGTTGTTATGGGGCTAAACTAGGACTGTTGTGGGAAGGTAGTGGAATAGGATTGGTATGCGTGTTCCCCTGAAGGAAAAACATAGTAAAACCCTCAGATTGAACTTGGCTCTTGGTGACTACATGGATATAACCATAGGATTTCTTTGGAAATTGACTGCCATCACTTCAAACAGAAAAACCTATAAGGTAATTAAGAAAGACTTTATGTCATACCTATCTATCTGAAGCATTTGATTTTCAGACTCTATTCCAAAGTTCTAACAAATTGTATAGATTGTTTCGTAATATCATTTGTTTAGATTAAAGTTTGTACAGATTGTCCTCGATTTACTACTACAATCAAGCTCAAAAGTTGCATTACTAAGCAAGACAGTTGTTAAGTGAGTTTTTCCCCACTTTATGTCCTTTTTTGCCATAGTTATTAAGTGAGTCACTGCAGTTGTTAAAGTTATGACACGGTTATTAAGTGAATCTCACTTCCCCATTGGCTTTGCTTGTTAGAAAGACACAATAATTGATTGCATGACCCCAAGGCACTGCAACCATCTTAAATACATGCTGGTTGGCAAGCATCCAAGTTTTGATCATGTGACCATGGGGATGCTGGAATGGTCATAAGTGAGAAAAAAAGTCATGTCACTTTTTTCAGGCTGTTGTAACTTTGAACGGCCATTAAACAAACGGTTGTAAGTAGAGGACTACCTGTACATTATTTTATTCAAAAGTCACATTTGTTTCATTATTTATTTGTTAAAATTAGATGTATTGCTATACACATTGGTCCTCAGAGTTTTAGGTTTTGTCATCTGCAGCCCAGCTGATTTTGATTTCTATTTTGTGTCACATTGGAATAAAGAAGTTTGAAGTACAAACCCTTTGAGACTGAAAATGTGCCTAGAAAACAGCTTTGCCAGAAAAAATGAACAGGATACCTTTGGGTATTTTTATCATGATCTCCTCTATCTGTACTTCCCCTCAGTTCCTGCAAGCAAACAGCTCCTAGTCCCAGTGTACACCAGGATCAAGATTAAGAGAGAGCACAGAAGTGGATGGGGTAGCTGTAGAAGAGCCGAAAGTTCGCAGGGAATTATACCAGTCTTCATGACTACGAGGGCTTTGAGGATGATGGGGGACAGAACAAGGAAAAGGGGCAGAAGTAGGAGAGGGGGGCGGTAGAGTGTAGGTGGAAGGGAAGTGGGGTAAATGAGGATGTGGTCCAAGTGTGGGGGAATATTGGTATTGTCGAGGAGGAGGTACAGGAATGGGGCAGATAGAGAGAACAGCAGGCGTGGTTGGCTTTGGTAGGGCCCGTTCTTGCTTTCGCTGCTTTGCCCGCCGGTTCTGGAACCATACCTGACAAGGACAGAGCAAAAGCCGATTATGAATAATACAGTAAGGGCAAAATTGCTTAACAGCCATGTTTGTCTAAAGGGCCAAGGTAGGTTCTTGGCAACTACTTGGGATTTTGCATTCTCAGCTGAAATCCTTCTTAACAGATTGGTAAGTAAGTGATTTAGCTGTTACTGCATCACATTGTGAATGCCTCAAATTTATGCACGACACTGAATACTTAAGGTTAAATGGTTGCCAAATTTCGGGATTAAGAAAATACTAAAATATTATTGGAAAATAAATTCACTTAGAATTCAAAATATAAAAGGAAAGCATGTGGTGTTAAATAGTTAAAAATCAAACATCCTTTAACCTGTGGTGGTATGTCATAAGGATGGGCAGTGAGTGGGTGGGCATATGATTAATGAGCCTCAGTTTCTTGTGGCCCTGGCCTCATATTAGCAATGACCTCACATCTCTAGCAAACACAATACCTTGCTTGCCTGACAGCTATTTGAGGAGGAAAAGAGGAAGGGTTGCCAGAAAACATTTTAAAGGAAAATAGATGGTTCTGTCCATGTTCTGTGAATTGTATATTTCAGGCTAGTTTAATGATGTGTCTAGTAGACCATTAATCAGAAGTTATCTGTAGATCGGGTACCTGGATGCGAGCTTCATTGAGTTTGGTAGCCCTGGCCAGTTCCTCTCGGCAATAAATATCAGGGTAATGGTTTTTGGCAAAAGTTGTCTCCAGATGGTCTAGTTGGTCCTGGCTGAAGGTAGTGCGGTGTCTGCGGCGGGTAGGAATGGCAGTTCTATTCAGGGACTCGGGGATTGCTGGAGAAAGCAGGGAGCCTCCAGCCAGGCCAGGGAATTTCTTATACAGGGAAACATCAACATCTGGAAGGAAATAAGAAAATTCCCTGATGTCTTCTTGTTCTAATCTGCAAGGAGCCTCTATTTAAATATTTCATATTCAGAATATAATATTCTAAATATGGCCTGCTGCAATTGCCTGAATAATTCCCATCCTTGTGAATGTGGTAACCAGTACTCTGGTGTGGTACTAGTTCCTAGTACCATATCCAGTAGTATCATTCATTACACATGGAATAGGAGCACAACAGCTTTGGAGATGGATTTATAATAAAGGTAGGCCCTTGTCCAGACCTTCATTTGCCTCATCTTCTTAGCAGTTATACTTAGATGACTAGTTTTCTAAAAATAAACACCGGGAAACCCAATTTACATAGTTATTCATGGTAATTGATTGTTTGATTTCAAAAAAAGTCCTGCCCCAAAAGTACAATAACAGCAAAAAGGAGAAGGTTAATGTTTAGAAAGGCTTTTCTGTAATGAAAACAGCTTCTACTAATCACGAATGCTGGGTCCTATTAATTCTCAGTCACTGCAGTCTGCTGACTTCCCTCAGAGGTTCTGGACAATGAAGCTTAGCAGATTTTACATATCTTGAGGCTAGCGTTTTATGGTGTTAGAATAAGAGCGGCCTCAAGATATGGAAATGTGTTTTACTTTAAGTCAGGTACAATGAAAAG
>JANHFK010001870.1:38355-49973 GCA_036250565.1 Sibynophis collaris | reverse complement strand
TCCAGGGGAAGGATACTGCAAAATCCCCATTCCCACCCCACTCCAGGGGAAGGATACTGCAAAATCCCCATTCCCTGTCCTCTCCTGGGGGAAGGATATTGCAAAATCTCCATTCCCACCCCACTCTGGGGCCAGCTAGAGGTGGTATTTTCCAGTTCTCCAAACTATTCAAAATTTCTGCTACCGGTTCTCCGAACTGCTCAAAATTTCTGCTACCGGTTCTCCAGAACCTGTCCGAACCTACTGGATTTCACCCCTGGTCGGTCCATAGATTTCCACTGCTCTCTTCTCCTCTGCCTTCTATGCATCTGCGCATCCGGCAATGGACCCAGTTGTTCCTCCTCTTCCTCATCAGCTACCTCCAGACCCGTCAGTAGAGTCAGTAGAGAAGCTGGCTGGAAGTCACAAACCAATGTGATGTTGTGCTTAATGACCCTGGGTGATTCAGTTAATAACCTGAACTGGTACAGATGTTGAAAGTTAGCCGGGTCATGTGACATTTCACTTTGTAATTGTGTTGCTTAATGACAGAGTTCCCAATTCCAAATTGTGGTTGCTAAGAGAGATTTACCTGTGCTGGCCCTTTTAAATCTGAGATTTTGATTGACAGTAGAATCCTATACTTGTATCTATTCAAAAGTATATATAAATAATGAAAAACATTGTGAGATGATTAAAAATATTACCACCCACTGATGTAAATAAGTATAATAATGACATTCACATGTATACTGTCATTTTTATTTTGCATAAATATTTTCAACATTGATCTCACTGGTTTCTTTTTAATGCATTTTCCCCCAGATATTACCTAACATTGGACCACAGAAGAAGCTTTCAGACTTGCCCAACTTGTCTAGAGAACTTTCTATGATTCTCTCATGAAGAATCTCTTGAATGTCACAGCAACAGTGGACATGAATTAAATCTGAAGCAATTCCTATTTCCCAATCCTGGCTATATGGAAACAGCCCAATAAAGATTTGGCTCCTGATAATTGATTTCTGTTAGTTTTACAGTTGACCAAAACAAAAATTATGGACGGGAAAGAATAAATAAATATTGAGAATGCTGGAGCTGGAGGTTTTGAATCTTTTTACCCTTTTATCCAATTCTCCACGGAAAGAACTTCCTCTTGTTCATCTCTGTGTCTGTTTTGTGCTTTTAACTGACTGGAAAATTCTTAGGCTCTTCCCTTCAGTCTACTTTCTACAGGTGAATCTTCTATCTTTCCTTGTTTTCTGAACTGGAAAGGTTGATGCAGTGGGGAAATCTTGCCAGTTTTGTCCGTCTCGTGCGAGCCGGTAGCGGCAGCAGCGCGTGGTTCTCTGAATTAGTAGCGGTGGCAGTGCAAGGCTCCACCCACCTGCCCAGATATCATTACTTCCTGGTTTTTAACCCTTTGCGCATGCACAAGGCCTTCTGCGCATGCTCAGAGGGTCAAAAATTGGGCGTGATGATGGAGCGCTCACTTCTGAACTGGTAGGGAAGGTAAGTAGATTTCACCCCTGGGTTGATGTTGCAGGCTTTCTATTGAATTAGGCCACTTCTTTCATTCACTTCCTAAATAAACTTCCCTGAAGCTTGATTTAACTTCCTTAACAAACTTCATTCTTTTGAATAGTCACCATGTTTCCTCCTAGTTACTTTGGGAATGCTGGTTTTATTTATGCTTTGTGAAATGCAGACGATGAATGATCTGAAAAGTTCATGCAGGGTTACCTGTAACTTTTCCCTGAAGTTAATGGGATGGAGAGCAGGCAATTTTGATCTTTGGGCACATATACAAAGCATATTGTGAATATCTCAGCTGGAAATATTTTTCCATAGCTTCTGATAAATTTTATACATGGGATAGAAAGAAGGGGTTGTATTTGATTTAAAAGCTTTTAGGTTATTAATCCCACATTTCCTTTCTGTACATCACTTCTCGTGGTGGTATTGTTGAATTCATTTTATTCATGAATGTATCACATGTAGAATGTAGACGATACCACTACATTTTTTTCTACTCTTTATCTCTTTATCGTTATATGACATCATCTCTCTATCTCCATCAACCCTTTTCCTTCCAAATATGAAAAAGGCAAATGAGAGAGATCAGTGGAAATGTGAGAGGATTACTCAGTGAAACACTAGAATTCATGAATGCCTCAAACACCATATTTCACCCAGGACAATTCCACCAAAATGCTCTTCACCTTTGAAACTAACTCCAAAAATTGGCTTTTGTCAGACACACCCAATGAGAAATGGTACTACAACATCACCAACAACAAAACAGGCAGAAGGGATATTCTGCATTGCCTTAGTGGGAATCTTCATGTTCTATGAATAGTGATCTCACGAAGATAAAAATGCAGGAGGCTTGCTGAGAGTTCATTAAGATTTTCCCCAGATTAGGGGACCCATACGCCAGTCCTGACCTAGCAGATTTATATGCTCTCCAGCTGTCTCTTCTCTATCCGGCTGGCAGGAGCCCAGTATGGCTTTGGATAAAGTGATGTCTCTGCTATGGATTTTTCCTCCCCCGACTGGAGGATTGCTCTCTAAATCAGAATAAATGGAAAAAGAATTACTCCGAGAAGAAAGGACACTTTTGCAAATGTTTAATTGGACTGATAATGATCATATTAGCATGTTCAAATTTAAATACAGTAAGAATGATACATCCAGGCCCCTGAAGGAGCAACTGAGCAACTGTACGAATTTGTTATTTCTCCCAGGCAGAAAGTCAGGGAATGACATCTCCCATATGTTGTTCTCACTCTGATCATCCCACTTTCAGTCATTGCAGACCAAATTGTGCAAGAATGGGGTTATCTTCCAAAATCTACAACATTCATAGATAGTAGCAGAGAAGTGACAAGTGTTGTTAGACGTTTGTGGCTGAATTTTTATGGTTGGAAATCCCAGAACCAATGGCACTGACTCTTTGGCACTTCATGACCATAAGGGATAAAAGGGGAAAAATATAGATTTATTCTGGAATATTGAGTTTTTTCTGCATGGATTTATTCTTGTTGTGGATTTATTCTGTATCAATTTATTCCGTATCCCTTTTGTCTATCATCCTGCTTGTTTTTTGTTTTATGAGACTGATAACCTCAGATCAAATCTTTCTGTCTTTCTTCGTAGGCACTTTTCATCTTCGATTCTTCTCCTACTAGGAAGTTATTAGCTATGTAGATGCCAGGCCTTGGCTGCCCCTATTTATTTCCTGTAAATAGAATCTTCTTTCTGTTATAGGTATAAAAGCTGCTTCACTAATAATTGATCAAGTTAGATTCGCTTTCTTAAAAACACTCCCATATGTATCCAGAATGCCTCAATCCTCAACTCATAATGAATCACTGAATCACAAAGTACAAAACCATGTTTTAGCTTACACTATTATGTAAACTGAGCCAAAGCAATTCATTTATGGCCCAGTATTTCATGCAAAATTTAATATTGAGTTAATAACCTTTTCACACATTCTAATTGTTTTTTAAATTATTATTTTCATCTGTTAGTCAATCCACAGGGACGTGAATGAAGAAACAGAAGTTGGGTTTGTACCACATGATTGATTTCATATCTTGAATTGTGACATTTTCTCAGTTTCACTAATAGTTTGAACTGAACAGGTTTATAGAATACATTGAATTACAAAGCCATATCTTATATTTTAATTAGTCAAATGTAACATATTTTATTATGCAGTAGCTAGCTATTTGACTAACCTGGTCAAGTACGTTGTATGTGCAGACAAATATATATTCATTTCTTTCAAGGGTCCATTTTACTAACAGAACACAGAAAGGAAGAAAAGGCTGTTTTCTATCCACTGTCCTGGCAAACCTCAGTAGTTATATTCTCTGCAGCTTATAGCTTTTCTTCCTTTTTGGGGCAGGCTAGGAGGCATCCATGGGGCCCTACTGTACTTGCACATTTTTGCAGTAGCAACTGCCCTTGCCTATGTTGGAAATCAGGGCATTTACTACATATTGTGGTAGAAGCATTTGACAGAAGAAAGTAAATGGATGGAAGACATTTTTTTAATTGATTTACCAAGTTTAAGGTAGTTTACTGGAAGTGCTTTTTTAATTAGGAGTTTTTAAAAGTGTAAATATTTCAATCAATCAATCAAAGATAAGGGAAAAAGCTTGCTCTGCTATAAATTCTATTCGCATCATTGATGGTCTTGGCCTATTAGGTATGTATGTAGCAGAGGTGGGATTCAGCAGGTTCTGACCAGTTCTGGAGAACCAGTAGCAGAAATTTTGAGTAGTTTGGAGGACCAGTAAATACCACCTCTGACTGGCCCCACCCCCATCTATTCTCTGCCTCCTGAGTCCTAGCTAATCGGGAAGAAATGGGAATTTTGCAGTAACCTTTCCCAGGAGTAGGGAGGGAATGGGGATTTTGCAGTAACCTTTCCCAGGAGAGGGGAGGGAATGGGGATTTTGCAGTATCCTTCCCCTGCCATGCCCACTAAGCCACGCCCACCAAGCCATGCCATGCCTACCAAGCCACACCCACAGAACCGGTAGTAAATTTTTTTGAATGCCACCACTGGTATGTAGCTAGGTAGGCAGATAAATAGATACACAGACAGACAGATTTTCAATGCCAAGTATTCCAACAACTGAAGCCAAATCTCTTATATTAAGAAAGTGGCAGGGGAGGAGTTAGGAGGAGCAACTCCTCTTGAGTACAGTAACTGAGCTATTCTGCAGTACACCCATAAACTAGTCTCTGGCCCTCAGGTGGCCAGAGGTGGGTGGGGGCATGGTTGCCTTTATCTTTTTGCATGTATTGAATTGCAAAATTTAATTGGGAGGCAGCTGTTAATTGAGTTGGATTTTGCATGAAGTCTACCATTTCTCTTCAATAGCAAAACATTTCCCACTGATCTTGTTAGAGGTATTGTCTCGTATGATGCTATATAATTAGAACTACAGAAAAAACACTTGCTGTCTTCCATTGAGGACCTGTATACTGCGTAAGTAAAAAAGAGGGCTGTGAAAATATCTGCAGACTGGACTTAGATTGTTTCACCTTCTACCCTCAAAACAACTTTATAGGGCACTGCACACCAGAACAACTAGACCCAAGGACAGTTTCCCCCCGAATGCCATCACTCCGCTAAACAACTAATTCTCACAATACTGTCAAATGAGTTACTAAGACTGTATTACTATTATTCTTCTCATCCTTCCTAGTACCTATCTCTTCCCACTTATAACTACAACCGTGTTGCTTGTATCTTTACAATTTATATTGTTTTATTTGTTTCCTAGTATGATTTGATTGCTTATTAGTAACCTATGACTATCACTAAGTGTTGTATCTTATGATTCTTGGTTAATGTATTTTTTCCTTTTATGTATACTGAGAGCATATGCACCAAAGACAAATTCCAATGTGTCCAATCTCACTTGGCCAATAAATAAAACAATAACAACAACAACAACAACAAAAAATGAGAAGCTTCTTGGGTCAATAAAAATGAGATTGGATGCCAGTCAAGATGTTAAACCTGTTGGTTCTTCCACATGTTTGAATTCTTTCTCTGGACATTCAGGCTAGGTCACCATAGCCACAAAGATAATATCAGTAAAGCAGTTTAGGTAATAACCACAGCAGCAGTAGCAGTATATCTGTCAACAGCCTTCTAATAAATGTCTATCTATCTAAACAAAATTGTTTAATCTGCTGGGTTGGTCCTTTGGTTGCCTCCAAATAGGTGATTCATCCTTTCAAATCAATTTGTCTACCTGTCTCTTCCCTGCAAGAACAATTTAAGGATTATGTTAATAGAGTCTCTTAGCATGCAAATACATTTTTGGAAGGAGAAGTCTACCCCTAATATAAGGCAATTGATTCTTTTTGAAAAGTTCATTGTTAACCTTTGACAATGTAGTTTATGTTGGTTAAGGGCAATAAACTGGCAAGGAATAGTATGATTAAGGAATACAGGTAGTCCTCGACTTACAACCACAATTGCGCCCAAAATTTCTGTTGCTAAGCTGGATATTTGTTCAGTGAATTTTGCCCCATTTTACAGCCTTTCTTGCCATAGTTCTTAAGTGAATCACTGCAGTTAAGTTAGCACTTGGTTGTTAAGTGAATCTGGCTTCCCCATCAACTTTGCTTGTCAGAAGGTCACAAAAAGGGACCATATGACCCCAGGACACTGCAACGGTCATAAATATGAGTCAATTGCCAAGCGTCTGAATTTTGATCATGTGGCCATTGGGATGCTGTAACAGTTATAAATATGAAAAATGGCCATAAGTCACTTTTTTCAGTGTTACAACATCTGTTGTAACTTCAAACGGTCACTAAGTCAATGGTTGTAAGTCAAGGACTACCCGTATTTGAAAATGTGCTGCAACTTCTTTCCTCTGTTTTTGTGCCTATTCTCCATTTCTTCTTTCTGCTCCTGAGCAATTCTGGAACAACACAGCCACTTAAAGAAATTATAGCGATGTCTGTATTTACATTTTTCTTCTGCGTCTGTCTGCCTGCCTTCCTTCCTTGAGCTTGGAAGAAGCATGGTATATTTCGGGGGAAAGGAGTATGTGTACGAAAGGGCCCCATTCATTTGTCTATTGCAGTGCAAAGTATTTTTAGTAAAGTATTTATAAGAGAAGCCTGCCTTTTAAAATTCTTTTTCTTTACAATTTTAAGTGAAGGGCTGGCCAGGACAAAAATAAGTTGAAGAGGGAAGGGACGGGAAAAGAGGGGAAGGGAAGGATGAGGAAAGGAAAGAAGGGGAGGGAAGAGACAGGAAAGAAAGGGAAGGATGAGGGAAGAGAAGGGAAAGGGGGGAAGCAAAGAAGGAAAAAAGAGGGGGAAGAAAGGAGGGAGGGAGGGTGGTGTAAGGGAGGGAGAAAGAATCGGACATGCCTAATCTAGGAAGAGTATATGCTGCAAATATAAAACTAATTGTAATGGCAAAATAACTTCAATAATGTCAACATTTCTTTATTTAAGCAGAGAAATAGAATGACTTTGTGTAGGCAAAAATGCAGTGGGAGTGGGACTGATTTTCGTTTTCCTGCCAGCTTCACCATCGACTTTGCTTATGGGAAGCTGAATCTTGTGTTGGAAATCATGACCATGTGACTGTGGGATGCCGAAATGTCCACAACTTTGCAAATAAAACAGAAACATTGAACATTGTGGGAATTTCAATTCCAGAGAAGTCCTGCATTTTTTAATGCATTCTTTAAGTTAGTGGCTTTTAGGGACCTCGCTGCAAAAATTGTTGCAGTGTAGTACACCAGTTCACTGAATGTGAAGGTACAAACAGACAAACAGTTAAAGACAACAAGAGCTTTAGTGATGGGTGGATGGGTTGTATTGATGGACAGACAGACAGATGCTCTCTGTCCATCCTTTCTAACATTAAAATCAATTTCAAAGTCAGCCAGTTTGACCGTTTGGTTGGGAAGAATTGGTGTTAAGCCTGATGATGTTTTGTCAAAATGGGAATGGATTTCCCTTTCATCTATTGTATTGTGCTGATCTGCTTTGTTGAGGGTGTTCTCTCAGCTAAGTTTTTGCCTTTCCTGACACTGCTTCCCTTTGGCTGTTTCTGTTTCTGTTTTTTTAAGTTTGTTTATTAGCTTTATATTGTTTTGGTTAGCTGCACCAAGGACGGTTTTGTAAACAAAGCAGTTCATGTTTAAAGTGTTACCTCTGGATATAAAAGGTAGAAGGGCATTTGAGAGTCCCTTTATGGGAACAGTTGTTTTGCTTGAAAAATATCCTGGGGAAAGAATCGTTAGCATGTAAATTTAGTATGTAATTGAAATTTGCACGAGGGGTCAGTGTTTGTAGGTGATGTTAAGCTGGCGCATTTTGGTTAACGGCTATGTTTGAATAACAAATAGATACGGGTAGTCCTTCACTTATGGCCAAAATTGGGAGTGGAATTGAATGAGTCATACCAGTTGTTAAGTGAATCATGGGTGCAAGTGCAAACCCATTTTTCCAATGAGTGGGTTTTTTGTTTTATTTTTTTCCGGAAATGGGCAAAAAAGGTTCCATATTGGGAACCTTTGGAATTGGGCAGCAGGTGTCCATATGAAGTCGGAGACATTGACACGAACTTGTCATTTTAGATAAATAAGTATATTTTACATCAATATTTGCCGCGAACAAGATAGTCAGGCAAATAGGAGCATCATGAGGTAAATCGCAGATCCTACAGAAGAAGAAAGGCGGGAAAAAAGGGAAACTCCCCCTCCACACCCACAGCGACCAATCACAGCGCAGATTGCCTCATGTAGGAGCCAACCTTCCCCCATCAATCAACTGTAACTGTCTGGCTCATTTGTACAACTCCACTGCTCCAGCTACAAAATTTAAATATCTTAACAATATTAAAGTCACGTGACCACAGGCAACCAATCATAAATGCGAGTTAGTTGCAAAGTGCCCGAATTGCGATCACGGGGATAGTGTGATGGTCATAAGTGTGAGGACTAGTCATAAGTGCGAGGACCTGCCCCCTCCCCCTTTTCCCCCCCAGCACTGTCATGTCTTTGAACAGTCACTTAAATAAATGGCTGTAAATTGAGGACTAGATGTAATGGTTGCTAGTATTGTCTAACTCCTCCTTTTGGAGAAAATCTGCCTTCCTAATTTTGTATTTGTGGTTCTTTTTTCAGGGAGTGGAGCAACGGCTGTGGTCCAAGCGGCCTATTGTACCCCAAAGAAGGAAAAAGTGGCAATTAAGCGGATCAATCTTGAGAAATGCCAGACCAGCATGGACGAGCTCTTGGTACAAAAATTCCACCCATGTTCTTTCACACTTAATTTAGGGTCTGTAAATCACTATGATTTGGGGTTGATGGTAATAATTCTTCTTGAGGCAGGGATTGGCTGGAATTTTAGTGGGTCCCTTAGAGGGTTTTTGTTTTTAATTAAACGTTAGATGAGATTACAGCGTTACTACTGTTTGACTCTTTTATTGCTTTATTGTTTTCTTATTGCTTGCAAGCTTACATCGGTAGCTTTATTTGCTTTTTGCTAGCTTCCTTGAATATTTTTTGTTGTAAATTGCCCAGAGTTAACTTGGTTGAATTGGTTACAGCCAGATAAATATTTTAAATAGAGGAACTGACGTTTAATAAATAAAATAGTCCCCTGCTTATCCTATATGAAAAACAAAAAAGGTGAAGAGTATAAGTTCCCTTTTGAAAAGTTTGCTAGAGAACAATTAAAAAGGAAAGGTATACCGTAATTAGGGGTCTAAGTCAACAGGCTTTGTGGTTTAGTCCAGACCTCCGTGTGAATAAAGTTATTCCTGTTTAAGCCACAAGGAGGATTGTGATTCAGTTCACTTCTATTTTGAGACTGCATAAATGGGATTTGTGTTATCATTCAGGAATACCCATATCTGGCAATCCTGTTTTGCTAATACATCCAGGACAATGTTAGGACACGGGTGCCAGGCTATCTGGGTAACTGCCACCACTTCTGTTCCTTTTTTGCTAAAATAGTCAAAGAACTTACTGGATATCAGGATTTGCCAATTTAAGGCTGAAAGACTTATTCAGCAAGCTCACTTGTCAAAAATGTAGAGCAGAGATGGCTAACTTTTTTGCTGTCGTGTGCCAAAAGCGGGGGAGCATGGGGGGGGATTGTCACACGCGCATGTGCCCGCACCCATAATTCAATGCGCCCCGCTCCCCGGTCGTGTGCATGCCACCCCCCTGAGCTCCCCCTGCTTTTGGGACACAACAGCAAGGTGGGCCCCATAGGCCTATTTTTCGCCCTCCCTAGCCTCTAGCGGCTTTCTAGGAGTCTGTGGAGGGCGAAAACGGCCTTCCTGATCCACCCCGAGGCCCTCCGGAGGCTGGAAACCACTTGTTTCCTGACTTCCAGTGGGCTCAGAAGGCCCAAAAATCAGCTGACATGCGCACTGCAGTTGAGATGGGGCAATGTTCAAGTGCCCGCTGATATGGCTCCATGTGCCATCTGTGGCACGCGTGCCATACGTTCGCCATCACTGGTTTATAGCAGTGTTTCTCAACCTTAGAAATTTAGGATGTATGGATTTCAACTCCCAGAATTCAGGAAATTGAAGAGCACCCATTTTTAAAGTTGCTAAGTTGAGAAACGCTGATTTAGTATCGAGATCCAGACAAATGTCTTCGTTGTGACAGACTGGACACCCACAATTAATTTTACTTTCTGGGATAAGACGTACCAAGCTTTGCTCAATCTTGATTTGGCTTGCACAGCACACTCTACAAACCATTGATTACTGACCATAATGACTGGGTTCCTACAACACAGCAAACCAGTGTTTATCACATTTGGCAATTTTAAGATGTGCTGACTTTAAGTCTGGCTGGGAAATTCTGCGAGTTGAAATCTGCACATTCTAAAGTTGCCAAGTTTAAGAAAACACTGATTTAGAATAAGTGGGGGATAGACAGGCTCAAGAAAAAACAAAATCCTCCAGTTTTACAATGTCGGGTGTCAAAAATTCCGGAGGAATCGGAAAAAAAATCCCCTTTCTCTTCTCTTAGAAGGAATTGTACTCGAGAATATTTTTTTTCAGGTCTCTGGAAAGCCTTGAAACTTAATCCTTTGCCAGGCTCAAAACTTTCTTAAGAACCAGCGTGACCTCCCTTGACTCAAAACCTTGGTGCTTCTTGAGTCTTCACAACAAGGATGTGTTTATAATTAGCAAGCAGAAATCTCAAGGTGAATGCTGTCTTCAGACACACTGGCAGTGTTTTAAATTTAAATTTGGAATGCTATATTTTATGTGTGCCAGGATGAACTAATAGCAATATGCTTGTATAACTGGAGGGTGTTAATAAAATCAAGGATGTTATCTCTGCAGACGTATCTTCCCAAAAATTTGGGGACTGGGTGACATCAAGTAATAGTTGGGTATGAAGTTAGAAAGCACAGGTAGTCCTCGACTTACAAGAGTTCATTGATTGACTGTTCAGAGTTACAATGGCACTGAAAAAAGTGACGTATGGCCATTTTTCATATTTATGACCGTTGCAGCATCCCCATGGTCACATGACCAAAATTCAGATGCTTGTCAACTAGTTCATATTTATGATAGTTGCAAAGTCCCGGGATCGGTTTTTGTGACCTTCTGACAAGCAAAGTCAATGGGGAAGCCAGGTTTACTTAATCATCATTAACTGCACTAATTCACTTAACAATTGTGATTCATAAAATGGGGCAAAACTCACTTAAATGTTTCACTTAGCAGCATACATTTTGGGCTTAATTGTGGTCGTAACTCGAGGACTACCTGTATAAGAAAAGGGGTGCAAGAAGAGTATTTTTAAAATTAAAATAACCCACACAACCTTGTGCAACAATTTCATTTCAGGTGCAACTTTCTGCAGAACACTGCTTCGAATCTGAAAGGCCTTTTACAAAAATGTTGAAATTTTTAAAATTGATATATACTCTTGACAAGCAGAGTGTGCCAGTTCTTGAATTTCTACTGAATAGTTCATTTGCTCTAGGCTTCAACCGGTCTCCTTGTTTAGTCATTGGAAACGCCTCATGTACTATTTCCTGAAATGAGAAAAAAAAACGAACTACCGTATTTTTCGGAGTATAAGACATGTTTCTCTCCC
>JANHFK010001868.1:83060-100953 GCA_036250565.1 Sibynophis collaris | reverse complement strand
AATCACATAACTACACATAATACACATAATACAATACAATACAATACAATACAATACAATACACATAATAGAGACCTATTTCCTTGCAAGCCTATTTTGGTTTTCTATTTAAATATATATTGAATTGGCGTAGGGGGATTTTTATGAACCATCAATGCATTTTCTGATATTGTGCACTTACTTTCTAATAATGGCTCTGGATTTTTCTGCTATTTTCTTCATAAGGCTAACAAGTCATCATTTCTAGAAAATTAATACCAGTAGGACTTTTAAAAGAAAAGAAAGTGTAAGCTAGAAAAATTCCAAAATATTCTTTTTGCGATGTTGCCTATTTTAGTGCTAAAAAGAAGATATATTGTTTATAAGTATCTTTGGGAGTGGGTGTCCATAAAACCTTCAAAGGTCACTAAGCCACCCCATTGTAAGTTGAGGACTACTTGTAATGCAGCATTATTCAAAAAATGAACCCCATTTAGTATCAGGGAGCTTCACTTTTAAACACAAAATGTAGTTCTTACCTTCCTGAGCAAGGTGTGAATGATGGTGACTATTGTCTAACACATACAGATGGTACCTATAGTGTTGGGAAAGGCTGATGTAACAGTTGTGCTGTTTTGTATCAAGTTTCCTTTCCTTTCATTTTCAACAATGTTATATCGGACACTGAAGAAAGTCATAGTCTCTAAAATATTTTCACTGCCAACAGATGGGTTTTTTTTCATTTTAATAAAATGAATGTCAGAATCTCCTTAGCAATATTTTCTTTTATTATTGCTAATTCAATAAATAAACTATTCAGAGCATATTTTCTATCACTTCATGTCAGAAATAGACCCAGTATGGTCTAGTAGTCAAGGTGTAGGAGTGATGTTGAGGAACCTAGGTTCAAATCCACTCTCATTCAGGGAAGGTCACTGGATGACTTTGGGCCAGTCACTTTTTCTAAGCCAAGGCCTTCCCAGGGTTATTTTTTAGGGGAAAGTAGGAGGAAAAAATGCTAACTATGCTGTCTTGACCTCCTGAACAAAAGGTAGGGAATAAACCTAGCAAGTAAACAAATAATTGTCCACATCTATGACAGAGATGCTAGCCTTAGTAAAGAAGGCCAATCCTGCAGCCTACAATCAAGTTGTATTAAGCTAGAAGCAAGCTTCCTTGAATACAAAAGATTTAAGAGCTTTACGTGGGATTGCTTTGTCAAAGGATCTTACCCCTAATTCTACCTCACCCGCTCCACCCTGCATACTGCTAGTAATGTAGCTATAAATATAGTCTTATTGAGCCTCTCTTTAGATAGCATTATTTTATTACCGATTGGTTTTCAAATGTACCGGGTTGAAACTGATTAATGTTCTGTGGGACCTCATTGTAGACTAGATAATGCTAGATAAGACGGATGTAACAAATGAGTTTATGTCTCCTTCCTTGTGCAATGCCCTGTCCTAATACACGTCGGTTTACCCAAGCAGATTGTCTTTTGCGTGTCTACACAAGGATGCAAGAATCTGTTCCTTCATGCCAGAATTATACTTCTTGTCTTGCTGCATTGTGAACGCTGTGTTTTAACCAGTAGTGGGTTCCTACCGGTTCTTAGAACCGGTAGTAATGGCAGTGGGAGGCTCCGCCTACCCACCCAGATGTCATCATGGATGCTTCTGTGCATGCGTAGAAGTGCCCGCGCACACAAAGCAAGCGCGCACACACACATGCTCCCATTGCAATTCGGTAGCGAAGGTTAGTAGAACCCACCCTTGGTTGTAACTCATTGCCAGTCTGGATAGTTTGCACCCAAATGGCTGGTGGTCCAAGGACAGCCTTTCTGGACAAGCTGAGAAAAAGAGTCAGTCTAAATTTTGACCCCAAACACATTTGGGGATCTAGGACATTTTAAAAAATTTCCTTGCCTAGATGAATATTGCATCCTTACCCAGGTTTTCCAAATGCAAAATTTTAAAAGTTTATTTGTTGGATTTACACCATCCTATTTATTTAGGAGCTTACAAGGGCATACGTCAGGGGTATGCAACCCTAGCAATTTTAAGTCTTGTGGATTTCAACTCCGAGGAGTTGAAGTCCACAAGTCTTAAACGTTGCTAAGGTGGCATACACGATTCTCCTTTTCCTTTTTCCTGACAACAATCTTGTGAGATAAGTTAGCTTGAGTGAGGGCCTAGTGAAGGCCAAAGGTGGATTAGAAATTGAGTCTTTCCAATAACCTAACAGCATTTAGCACAAAAAAGCCGAAAACAGACCAATCAATTCCAGGCTGATGAAGGTTAGATTTCTATGTCAGATGTAATCTAATACTGAGCCAAAATCTGGTGGAGAGTGCTGCAGCCGGGACTGGTTTTACCACACGGTTTTCATCTCTCTCAAACATCCTTAATTGCCAATCTGGAAAAAAAAATTCTGAGAAGGAGCTTCCTGATGATGCCTTCTGTTTGTATTTAACTGAAGTGTGGGATGGCAAGGAGAAGACAATAAACAGCTGGAAGAAAGATGGTTGTTGAAGGAAAAGCATGACCCTTAGTAATGATAGTAGCAGCTCCATTGACAAATCTTGTGTTGGCAGTTCCCAATTATACCTTGCGTTGGCTTGCAATTGAAATATGGGAAACCAAAATGGCTGTAGATAGTTGGAGAGATGATTGTAAGGTAAAGGACAGAACATTCACACCCATCACACCCTTGGTTGTGTTACAGTTAAAAATACGGGAAAATGGGCAAGTAATTTATACAGCACCCATGAGAATCTTATTAAATGCAGGTAGCCCTCAATTTATGATCACAATTGAGCTTGAAACTTCTGCCGCTAAGTGAGACAGTTGTTAAGTGAGTTGTGCTTCACTTTATGACCTTTCTTGCACAGTTGTTAAGTGAATCACTGCAATTGTTAAGTTAGTAACATGGTTGTTAAGTGAATCTGGCTTCCCCATTGACTTTGCTTATCAGAAGGTCACGATCCCAGGACACTGCAAGTGTTATAAAGTATCTAAATTTTGATCATGTGACCGTGGGGATGCTCCAATTGTCATAAGTCACTTTTTTCAGTGCCATTGTAACGTCAAATGGTCACTACATGAACTGTTGTAAGTCGAGGACCACCATATCTCTTTTTCTTTGACGGAAATTTTCTCTCATCAAACTAACTGAAAATTGGTATGAAAAAATGCAAAATAATTTTTCTGCAGGTCCCTAATTTGGAATGAAAATGCTGAGGTTCTTCCCCAAATCCATTGAGGATTTTGATTTCTGACTCCGCAAGTTGAAACCGCTAGAAACAACAACCAATAATAAATGGTTTTAGTTCAGACTGAATGTCAGATGTTAGTAAGCCAACACTGCATAAGAATTACATGAATAATTTTGCTAGTCACTTTCAAATTCCCCCTATTAAGACAAAAAAAAAAAGGAACAGGCATGTTAAAACCATTAGGCAAATGTGCATTAGGCCATTATATTGTACCAGTCAAATCCATCTCAATAATGTAAGAATTCTGTGTCCTGCCTTTGGAGATACAGAATTATTCTCATGCCAGCATTTAGTAGAAGAAGCTGTATGATTCCCAAGCAGCTTCTAAAGATCAGGTTAAATACAGTAAGTAAGAATAATAATCCTAAATTAATAATGTAACTATGATCTCACAATTTGGGAATTGCTCTTATTCAAATCCCAATATGTCAATCATTGTGTACCACGTGAACAAACCAGATGGGTTTTGCTTAAGGGACATGCTAGATGAATATTCCAGTCAAGGATAATGTGTTCTCTTTTCCCCTATATACAGGTAGTCCTTGACTTGCAACAGTTCATATAGTGATCATTCAAAATTATAACGGCACTGAAAAAAGTGACTTATGACCATTTTTCACACTTACGACCTTTGTAGCATCCCATGATCGTGTGATCAAAATTCAGATGCTTGGCATCTATATAAAGGATTTCCTGGAACTATAATGACTGCATTTTTTGCTCCATAAGACGCATTTAGGTTTAGACGAGGAAAACAAGCAAAAAAATTTGGAGTAGCAGTGTAGTGAGAGCAGGAGGTGGAGCCTGAGAGGACCACAGATAGGTGTCTTCTCATGTGCCATCTCTGCCTATTGACTCCTGCACTGCAGAAAAGAGACAGAAGAGGCAGGCAATGACAAAGACAGAAGAGGCGGGTTTCAGCACCGTAAAAGGACCCCGCTGCCACGGCTGCTATTCACCAAAGGACCGCAAAGGACTTTGGGGGGGGGGGGGGAAGTGCGTCTTATTGGAGCAAAAAATACAGTAATTTATGAGCAAGATTTTAAAATTCTGGGCTTTCTAAAATATTTCACCTTAACTTTAGTCTCTTTTTTATTGTTGTTCTGAACAGAGATAATCCGTTTTATTTTCTAAGACACATTTTCAGTCTATCTGAGTATCAAGGCCATCCTTCAAAATTTAGAGGATGTCAAAGGTGGTTTGTTTTCTAAGCATACCAACTTTCTATTGGTATGTTTAAATATCATTTAAGTAAACTTTTTTTTAAAAAATAGAATATGTCACCAAGGATTGTTTACGGATGGTTTAGTCCCCACAAGCACCATGTTTGGGTTAAAATCAAATCAAATCAAATAAGCAGGTATATTTATGGTGGGGAAAATCTCTTATGCAACATAGACAGCTCCTGCACACAAATATCTTGTAGGTTACCGGGTTATTTTAGATATAAAATGTACAGAGACAAATATTTTGAATATGAAAAATGCATACAAAGGTCCTGCCACATACAGGCTGTCGCCACAGGAGACAAAATACTGCTATGTTGTGATTGCCTTTATGTCTCCTTCTCTCTAAAGAAACATAATTATGGATTAATGTTGATCTGGATAATCCAAATAACCCTTATTTAGACTAATCTGCCCTTTTTCCAGGATGCTGACTCTCTAAAAGGAGACAACAAATGGATTTTTGGAAAAGCATTATATTAACATTCTAATGCTATGGTAAAATTTGGAGACATTTTTTTAAAAATAACTCTTTCTGTTTGATTATTATCATCCTCACTGAAGTTTTCATCTCATTTTCTTTCCCAATGTATTTGACAGGCAGTCTAATTTGACAGTCGCTATTACTCTTCCAAAGGCAATTGAGTGAACATCCGTATAAAATCTTTTTAAGGTGGCTAACTGAAATCGATATGTCAAATTCAGTCCCATCCTGTTTTTTTAAAAACTACGGTAATATTAATAAAATATATGTGAACCCAGCGTTGTATACATATGACTGGATACTGTAACAAATGTGAAGTGGTTTTTTGGTCTACCCGCCACAATGCAGCACTGATTGTCAACAGCAAAAATTGCTTTATTAAAAAATAAGAAGCAAAAGAAGCCAATTATAACTCTACTAGGTTTCATATTATCTATTTCATTAACTCCAAAACACAGAAGGCTGTTAACATCCAATGGTGTTTCCAGGGCCATTAAAACCAGGTGGGCAGAAAGGCACAAAGGCTTGCAGGAATGCCAAATGATGGGAATGGTAATAACTCAGGGCTGCATTGCAAAGCACTAGATTGAAGGAAGAAACCCATGTGTCTGTGCATGTGCTGTAGGAAAAAAAAGGAGAACAGAGCAACACAAAGCAACAGTCATCACATGACATGATCCTCTGGAAGCGTACTCTGTTATGGCCACTATGTTCTCTGTAATCCCTGGAAGGTTATTTTGAAAGAAATGCAACCCCTAACCATGAGTGAAAAGGATGAATATTTGTGATCATCAATTAAATAAAACCTCCACATGCATGTTGCTCTCTGATGATGCGTACTGAAATCCAATTTTGTAGAGATTGTATAAGTATGACAATAATGCTCAAAGAAAGACATTTTGCACATACTTAAAATTATTTCTGTCTGAGGATTCCTTCTCTTATTAAACTTAAACTTAGAATAACTTTGTCACTTTGAATGTACACTAATCAGCATACATTAAAATGAAATTTCATTGCATACAGCTCTCAAAGGATCACCATCTCCAATATACACTTCATAAACACGACAAAATAAATAAATACGAAATTATGCATCTACCCACATATATTATATGACACAGAGAAACCACATTCTAGTTTGGAATGATATGGTTTTGATATGCCGCGATGATTCCAGATTCTATAGTAACATTTTAAGACACCTGTTTAAACCAGCATTTCTCAACCTCAGCCACTCCTTTTAAGATGAATGGACTCCCAACTCCCAGAATTTCCCACTCAATAGTTTGTGTGAGGCTCCCCAAAACCCTTGCTGCTGAACTGCAAGGAAGAAAGGATGTTATAACCCATCTTTAATGTTGATACTTTTCAGCCTTCTGCTTAAAAGGGGCCAAACAAGCCCCTTTGATTTGAATTTCTCTAGCTTTTTGTGAAACAGTGATGCTGAAGCCAGTGTCCCGCCAAATACGATGGAATGTGTAGCAGCCCCTTTACAATCTCAGTGTTTCCTGCTGCAAAGTGATCGCCGTCTCCCTCTGGCTGTGGATAATGGGACTTGAAGTCCATTATCTATCCCTCTCGAAGGAACCAGGCTGGGAAAGCCTGCTTTAATAAATGCGTGAAATCTTCCCTCACTGTTTTTGTTTTGCGCCGAGACTTTTCTTGAGCGGCGGGACATATCCGCCGAGGCGCGTGAATTTATAGTCGCTGGCCACAGGCGGGTTTGGAGGGTAAAACAGTCCGTCTTAAAACCGGCCTGCTGTTGTTTTCCGAGTCACCGCTGGGGGCGCTCGCACGCCGAGTTTCTGGATCGCTTTCGCCTCTTTTGGCTCCGCTTCGGGCGGGGACGGGACGGGGAAGGTGGAGGAGGGGAAAGGACCGCGAAGTTAATTATCATATCTGCCAGTTTAAGGAAGGGGGTTGTACTTGGAGAGCGCACAAGTGGAAAAAGGACCTGACGAAATAAAAGTAGCGATACAACCAAGCTCGATCCCACAGTACCGGTGGCGGCGCTAGCAGCGACAAGCGCAGCTTCGGCATAATTTTGGGAAGCTTGAGCTCGGCTTGCGGGCGAGGTCCTCCTGGACGCTCGCCCTTCTCTCTGCCCGGCCCCCCCAACTCCATTCATTAGCAAACCAGCCTCCTGGCTGAAAAGGACTGAGAGCTAGTAAACCGAGCTCTGGGTTGCCGGTCGGGAGTAGCCGGATCACGCTGTGTGTGTGTGCGCGCAAAACTTTTTTTTCCCCCCCTTCCCAACTTTTGGAAACTCGTCCTTTCCAAGGAGTTTTCCTTAGTCTTCATCGGGACTTCATAACGATCGAGAGGAGGGGAAGGGAGACCTTTCTGTGGTCTGGAAACTTAATTCTAAGCGGCAAATCGACCCAAACAAAGCTTGCGACCCCTTCGACCATCGCCTCCTCCTCCTCCAGCAAGCGAAGGTCCGGACGCGAAAAGCCAGCCAGCAGCATCGTTTCCAGCGCCTGGATTTTCTGCCTTTTTTTTTTTTCTTCCCTTTTTCCCTCTGCCTCCCCTTTCCATCAGCTCGCCCGAAAACATTTGTTGTTTGGAAAGGCGATTTCGGTTCTCCCTGCCCACCAAAACATGCAGAATTACAAGTACGACAAGGCGATCGTTCCGGAGAGCAAGAACGGGGGCAGCACTGCCTTGAATAACAATCCGACCAAAAGCTCCAGCAAGAAAGCTTTGTTGGTTTGTCTCGACCTCTTCTGCCTCTTCATGGGTGAGATTTGAACCGAGCAGATCCTTTCTCCTGATTTAATACTCTCTTTTTTCCCCCTCTCGGATATCTCTTTCAAAAAAAAAAAAGGGGGTCAATCCCAAACTTCCAGCGTTGGTCGTTTGCACAAACTTTTCTCCTCCTTTTCCACAACCTCCTTGTGAATACTAACCAATTCTCCCGTTTTCACTCTTCGATCGTTCTGCCTTTTTTTGCAAACTTTCCTTCCAACTCCCCTGTTTCCTGCAAACTTTGGATGGCCTGAACTTTCTCGCGCTGATTTTCTGCAAGAATATCGTTGATTAGGGGGGGCTTGTTTGCACCCTGTTCTCACTGTCCCTAGGAGAGGTTCCGCGAGTGGGTGGGTGGGTGGAAGATCTCAAACTCTCCATTGTCTTGCCTCAGGTGACTGTGTGTAAATTATTGGCCAAAGCCCTTCTTCGATTTGAGGCACGTCCCTCCTTTGCCCCCTCCCCCTTAATGGGCTTGATTTTACTGTAGGAAAGCACCTAGCTCAGAGATTGACTCGAAATAAAAATGGATGTCCTACTACTGAGCTGAGCCTCGTGTAAACAAAGCATCACTTCCCGACTCGCAACTTTAAAGGCAACTGAGCAAATGAAGGCGCCGTTTCTCTGGGCTAAATTCATTTGGTTGCTCCTTGATTGAGCTTCCACAATTTTCTGGGACGAGCGGGGTTGCTTTTCATGTGTTCCAGGTCTGAAGTGTGTGTGTGTGTGTGTGTGTGTGTTTTAATCTTAAGGAAGGACCCTATTTGCAGCCGTAGTAACAAACTCGGAAAAGGTTGTTAAAGGGGTTAGGAGGGTTTAGGGAGGTGGGGTATATATATACACACACACCCCATCATAAATCTACACAGAATGGCAGTGCAACAAAGCCATAATAATTGGTGAGCTTGAAAGTTTGTTTTGTGGACTTCTGAGGGAATTGAGAACTTTGAAGTCAGCAATATCCCTTTTAAATAAGAGTTGTCTTCTGCAACATGTGAGAAGGGGGCTAACACTAAATAATTCCCACCCCCCAGCAAAAGCTCCACTGTTTTAAGCAACTGTGTGACATGCCATAATCTGATAGCCTGCTTTTGTGCACCTAAAAGTTACACTTTTAGACACAGGGACCCTCCCAGACAATATTTTGGAAGATCATAGGAAGGGCTCATTATGCTTTATTTGTGGTGGCTTCAGTTTTCATGAATGACAGACAAGTGATAAATGCAAAGGAGAGGATGAGACTGGCTCAGTATATAAGCAGATGTTAAGGGATGTTTAGAAGTTCTGTCTGTCCCTTGTAAACTTTGATCCTCTTCATTGAAACTGCAAACTTCAGGATCGAAAGGTGCATCTAACTTCTTGACTAAAAAGATAGTTTTTCAGGTAATCCTGCTGATACTGCAGAGAAATTGAACAGATGGCCATATGACACTAGTACTGAGCTGTTTTTTCAAATAATCCAGTGTGGAAAAGAGCAAGAATGCACTCCAAATTTGTTATGATAACATGATCAGGAAAGGAAAAGATTTGTTCCTTTCAAACTCCTTCAGCTTCTCCATTTCTAATACATTAGCTGTATGGGTGACTTCTTCATTTTGGGGTGTGCTGGTGGAAGAGATTTTACAGCTAGTAAAATAATCAAGTTTGTATTGAAATGGGATTATATTAAGGTTATTTCTGAGTTTATCCACTTATCAAAGAGCAACTAAACTTGCCACTTTTCCCCAAAACTTTATTAAATTCCAAAAAAGTATCAAATATGAAACAAAGAAAAGAGTTAAAAAGAAAGGGAAAGGGCTGGGAAAAAGTAAATACATGCTCTGATCAACTACATGATTTGCATACATATTCAAAGATCATATGATAAGTATATAGTTGCAGACCACAGAAAATTTAGTCATTTATGCTAATTAAGAATCTGACTTTGTTGACCTTTAAATTAATTGCAGCTGTCCAGCTTACAATATGATGGGTTTATAATGATGTATATATATCAGATGGTTGAACAATTAAACCTTAGTTGGAGAATAGCCATATTTTGGTATGGGTATCCTATGACTTGACATCTTTTAAATGAGATAAAACTATGATTCTAGAATTTCTAGTCATTGTGATTGGAATTTCTGGGATTTGAAAAGCCAGACCAACAAACTTTTGGGAAACAAATGAAAATGGTCCATTGGAAATGCAACATTGATAAGACTCACTCAAAGTATTTCACTTTAATAAAACTGGCATGAATGTGATCTTATTCTGTATAATTAGGACAATATATCATATTGTTAAGCATATTATAATCAACATTAAGCAAGAAGTAATATATCTTTAACAGTCTTCGTGATTGGTGTTTATATTCCTAAATGCAAAGTTAATTTTGTGGTAAGCAAATCAGTAGCCATCTGCTCCTGTATCACTCAAGTAATTATAAGGGATTCTGAACATAAATGCCTTTTTATATTCAAATGATGTTTTCTCATTAACTTCAGAAAATACAGACACTCTTAGACTTCTGACATACAAAAAATGATGACATTTTGAAGCAAAGAGATTATTTAATAGTATGTTTATACATGTGAATTCCTTAGTCTCTCTGTAGGCTAAACAAATCTCAGACTTATTTTCCTCTTAAGAGTTTTTACATTGTTTCTCCCTCATCAGCCTTATGCATAATAATCTACAGTATGGAGGCTAATGCAAACAGGAAAACGAACATATCTGTAAATGAAGACTAAGGGCATTGCTATGGTCTGTTGAATAAGGTGCAATTAAAGGTCTGATCCTGTTTCTTAAACCTAAAATAGGCACATATTTTGGGATTGCAGCTTCCACAGTATCCCCCAGCTATTGATACAGGGGATGCAAAATGATTTTGGCTACTGGGTTACACAATTTCCTGTCAGTGAGTAATATTCCTGGAAAAAGTCACAGATTCTTGATGCCACCCTTTGTATTTCATGAGAGGCACTTTATATAACTTTATAAATTGTTTTGTAACAAAACAAATCTAGAGTAGCATTCATTATGGCACAGATTCTTTATAGACAATATTTTCTTACGTCATTCTGCTATTGCACTCTTCCAACCAGGGAGGCTGATTCTCTCCAGATAAATTGGGTTTCTTACTTGGAATTGTGATGGTTGTGGGCACCCTATTATTATTCTTGAGCAATTGTCAGATTCAGTAATGTGATATGCAGAAATCTTCTACAAATGATTGCTCAACTCACTGTTCCATACACTTTTCACCAAGTTAACATTAGATACAATCCCTCAATGTTTTGCACACTGTGAGATTGCTAAGAAGGTAAACATAGAGTTATATTTCTGAAAACTGAAATACAGCGAATCCTTGCTTTTAACATACTCCTGGACGAATGGTAAATAGAAAAATGTATCATCAGGGTGACTTATATCATTTGAGCAGTTAAGTCGTTATACAGATTTGTCATAAAATTAAGCTAGATGTAGCTGCCCTGTGAAATAGGTTTCACTCTAACCATTTAATCATAGTTTTCTCCCCTAATACATCCTTCATCACACTGACATGGTTCATACATTAAACTAAGCCATACTTTACCTTGGCATGTTCTGGGAACCCAGCTGTTATGGATTGTAAATTGTAGTCTAATTAACATATATGGACATAGCCACTTATGATTTATTTCAGGTCTTCCTAGGAATAATTCCCATTGAATTCCTGATAGTTTCCTTATGAATGAAGTTAGGCTGTCATTTTAAGCACAGAGTACAGGACAGCTTCTCTGCCTTAGAAGAGACACTTGAAGTGGGAGCTTTTTGGCCAATAAATCAACACTTGTTTAAGAACAGTAATCATCTGCACAGTGTTCTCTAATGAAGCCTCCAGCTAGACACTGTACTATCATTTGCATATTCCCAAAGGTACTTCTAAAAAAATGGCTTAGCTATTGAAAAATGTTACAATTTTTATCCTGATGTTATGGTAATATTAACAATGCTTTACTTATTCCTCCATATTGTAGCAATCAGCTAACTTTCACATAAAAATACAGTACAATAGCATGTCACTTTAATAACCATATTCATAACATAGATGGTCTCTGCTTTGAGCATATTTTTCATCATTCTGACAGTTTGGCCTATTTTCTGAAGACCTCTGTTCATCTGGTTCCTATTATTAGGCGCTAATATATAAGGTAAAGGTAATAGATTCTACCCCCCTCTTTTTGGGGGGGGGGTTATCCCCTACAAATATGGACCTCAAGAATCTGGAAGAAATAAACTCCCCATAATTTTTTTAAAGTAGAAACATACAAACACTATCATCTTTTTTAAACTGATAATTAAATTCCCTGATAGGTGTTTTGCTTTTATCAGCATTTAGAATATTTATATTGTAGAAAATGTGATCCTAAATTCACTTATTGGAATATTTCTCATCGAACAAATTATTTTACTTGTGAATGAGGTTGGCTTATCAATGTTGTAAGAAGTATATTTTAATTCTTGAAAATACCTTGTGATTACCAGCCACCAAACACTTACCGGTAGATGCTCCATTAAATACATTGGAGTTTGTAAATAGACATGGATAAGATTATTCTGAGTTTTTTTTTTAGTTTTATCCTGCCTTTATTATTTTTATAAATGACTCAAGATACAAACGTATCTAATGCACCTTCCTCCAACTAGTTTCCTCATTACAGCAACACTGTGAGATGAGATGGACTAAGTGAGAGTGACTATCCCAGAACCACTTACCATAGTTGGCATTCATGCCTAACATGGGACTAGAAATCACAGTCTCCTGGTTTCTAGCCTGGTGCCTCAACCATTAGACCAGACTGTTTGCATGGTGATTCTGGTAATGACTGACGAAATACATGGTCATGGGATCAGTGACATAACAAAATTAACAAAAAGCCTTTTGTGTTCCAGCAGGTCTATTTAGTGTCATTTAGCACGTTGACACTTGGAATGAAAAGCCACAGCTTAATGCTAGCCATGTCTACTACTGTAAGAAATAAATCCCATTGATTTTAGTGGGACTTACTTAATCCAATTAAATAATCACTTCGGAGTATTATGGCAAAGTGCTACTCATATACCCTTGGAAGTAGTGAGGCTTCTTTCAAGGTAAATATGAATAATCTTAAGATTTATGAACTGGCTTCTTGATAAAGGTCAATAGGATTATTGAGTTATCAAGCATCAGTTGAATTTACTTCTCCAACGATCTTTGTAAATGTAGGAAGAGCAAGTGAATAACCTTTTCCTGTGAGCACTCAATTAAGGACACTTAAAAGAGGGCTTCTGTGTGTCTTCTATGTACTATCCTTTGCTTGGCTATGGGCCAGTGTTTTCACTCCATGATGACAATTAAGGAAACGGGGCTGTTGTTGTTGTTGTTATTGGCTTTCCTTTTCTTGTACATAATATATAGATTCAGATTGTCAGTCCAATTACTGCCAGTTGCTAATTTTCAAATCAGTTTTTCTAAGGGTGTAAGATAAATGATGGGATGAAGGTTGATAATGAAAGTTGGTAATTGTCTAATTTTAAATTCATGGAAATGAATGAATGGTTCAGATAGCTATTTTATGGCCAAAAATGTTTCTGCAATTAACAATGCAATTATACTCATTAGGATTTCAGTAGGACTTACTATGCTAAGGGTTTACAACTTTACCAGCAGGTTAAGAACAACATTAATTAGTGTTTTGCTGAGATATTGGGCAAAGTTTTTTTCTTTCGTCTGCTTTTTATATACCAGATGAATCTTCGACCATATTCCTGTGGGATTTTAATCCAATGATAGTTTAACATGGTTTTCAAAACAAGGAAACTGTACTTTGTTGAAAAAGAAAGGTTACTTTAAAAGATTTCTGTTTATTAGTTTTATTTTATTTGTATTCCACTTTTATCATGTTTACAAATAACTCAATGTACCTTCCGCCACACAATAACAACCCTGTGAGGTGGGTTGGGCTAACAGAGAGTGACTGACTCAAACTCACCCAAGTGGTTTCATGGCTAAGGCAGAACTTGAAGTCACAGTCTCCTGCTTTCTAGCCTGGTGCCTTAACCACTAGACCAAACTGGATCTCAAAAACATTCATAAAGAAAACAAAATATATTAGCTTAGATTCTGTGGATAGTGAAGAAGTTTACTGACATTACAACTGAGTTAACATTTGGAGTGGCTTTGGGCAAATTGTTGTTTCTCAGCCTGATTTCTCCAGTCTCCAGACAGAATAATAATGTGAGGACAAATGAGGTAGGAATCGTAAAATACTTTGAACAATGGTGTGATGCTTTTTATTACTTTCTCTAGAACACATTCTAGTTTTATGATGATAGATGTTGTGTAGTATCTAAAAATACTAAAATGCACTTTTGAAATCCCTTCTTATATAAATATACTTAGGTACTTAGGTAGCTTCTATTGAAGTCTCTGTCCTTGTCGTGTCAACACACTGGAAATGGAAACTGGTTTATTTTATTTTTACTGTACAGCAATAATTAGTTTTCTGGGCATCATGAAACCACTTGAGTACTCCATTTTTTGTTCTTTAAAAATGTGAAATCTGTACATAAAAATATATCCTATATTGGAATAGTAGTTTGTGTAATGTACCAAGTAACAGGAGGAAAAATGGTAAATAATTGTCTTAATTGGATGCCAAAAAGAAATACATTTAATTGGTATGTATGAATTCTCCCTTCACCCAATGTAAATCATTATAATTTTTTTCCATATTCTCTAAACTGCTTAGTATACAGGTGGAAGAATAGTAAATAACACTAGAGTTAAATATGATCTACATTAGAGCAGTTGCCACTAATTCAATGGGACTTACTCATAAAAAGGGAAAGGAGATTACATATTTATCAATAAAGATGAAGCAAAAAAAAAGAAGCAAAGGGATCAAAGATATTAACAAACTGTCAGGCAAGGATATTTATCCCATTTTTTGTTGCTTACAAATTATACAGCCTTTATTTCTGAATGCTTTGTTTCCTGCCAGGATTAACCATTAAATAAACTGTGCATTTTATCTGTTTACTTACCAATTTTGTGAGAATGTACAGTCCGTATATTTAGATCCTATTTACAACTGAGGAAGTGTGATCCACCAACTAATGGTTTGGTTAAAGTTTATACTTTCAGTACAGTATCCTTCTTAAAATCCTGTACCTGTATTAAATTACTATAGATATGAAAAATGGCCTTGGAGCAGGGATGAATAGCTTGTGTATCTCCCCAGTTGCCATGCTGTGAACCTCCAGGCAATCAGCAGCTACATTATCTGCAATTGCTAAGTTTCAGCTTCCACCAACTCTAATTTGCATGACAAATAGAAAGGGCTGATCTCAGGTCCAATCAGTATCAATTGGAGGGCCACCAGAGATCTCCTTTGTGCTTTTCACAACTCTGATCCATGAAGTGTTTAAAAACATTCAGCATCTGCTGGCAAAAAAGCATTAAAACTTGCTTCTCTCAGGAGGATGCTATGGATTGGCAGATCACAAGTTTTTATGTTTATGTTGCAACTGATACTTACATTCAACTACTGAGGATCTTTCTATTGCATCAATCAGTTACTTAAGACCAAGCAGGAGCTGATGAGCTGATAATGCCTTTGTTATCTCTGTAAAGTTTATCCAGGTAGGTGAATCCTATGAACCGCTTTTGAAGTGGATTCAAGCACAGTAGTGCTAAAAATAAAAGACACTTTTATTTGAGATATTTTCCAGCATAATGGATATTTTAAAAAGATAAGCAAAGTCTAGAAGTATTACTTTGGAATTACCCCAAACAATGAAGGTTGGCAATTCTAAGAACGTTATTGTGGAATTGAGTCTCATTAAATCAAGAGAACAGTTGCCTATCTTGTTCACTACTATAAAGCTTAGTTAATGGAAAACAAATACATTTTTGTCAATCCAGGAGCAGAGGGTCACTTCTATATTCTATTATTAAACACATTTGCAATAAGAGATTACTAGGTACTTCATATGATCAAAGCTGTTGGGAAATCAACAGCACGCTTTACATCATTCTTCCTAATCTACTATTAGATTTGAGATGCTACTCAGAGGTGTTAGATTGCAGATGATATATTTCCCAACTAGTATTGCTTAAAGTTGTTCATCATTTTTTTCCTGCTCCTTCTACATTGTTTTCATTGAATGTATTGCAGGTAAAATCCCAAATGCATATGGCCCAATTTTCCAAGTTCCATCTAAGATACAAAATCATAAAATATGGTATATAAATGCTTGATTTGAAATCCTAATCACATAACTAGCTCTGATAGTATACTACAGGCTAGGTATTATTAAAGTTTCTCTTTTAAAGACTGGAAGCAGAAACTAAAGAGACAACTGATACTATTATATATAAATATACAGTACCGTAAGGTTTAAACCTGGACCATCTGTCCAAACAGCATATAAAATTACTAGTTTTGAATCTTGAGCCCTTTGCCAAATCAACATGATTATCAGCAAATGAAATTCTGTATTACTTTAACATCCATAATGAAGGAATCATATGAAAATAATTTGCTAGAAAGTAGTTCCCAGCAGGCAGGAATGGCATGCTCCACATCCTGGCACTAGAGAGTTCCATCTGGCAACACCAAGAAGAGACCCTTCTCTGTCATGGTTCTCACCCACTGGAATATCATCCACTTACTGGCCTTTCGCAAGGCATTAAAAACTTGGGTTTGCCATCTAGCCTGAGGCCCTGGCAGTAGTAGTGAGTCCGTTTCATGATTAATTCGTGTGTAGGGTGTTATGAATCTACTTGGCAGCTATTTTATGCTTTTGATTTTTTTAAAAATGTGAGCAATTTTAACCTGTTTTAATTTTATCATTATCAGTTGTCCAGAATCATGTATACATTTATTTCTTTATTAAATTTATATACTGCTTATATCCTGGTGCAAAGTGATACTGAGTGGTCATACATCCTTATCTAGAAGAACATAATTATCTTTAGGTTTGGAGCCTACTTTCTATTTGTAGAAAGATCAGAATTTGAAGCTAATCTCAGATAATATTAATTAAACTAATCTACTTTGGGGATTGGGCAATTTTGTTGTTTTCTGCTTTCCATAAATTTGTGCATCTCAAAGGCAGTACATATCAGGAGAGATCAGAAGTCTGTGAATAGGATTTCTGTATGTGCAGCTTATGTTTTGACAGCTGCCGTAAGATATTGGGAAGGTAGAGGCTTTGCTGGATTGGTGGCTAGTTACAAGTGTAATGTCTCTAATCAATAAAAGTAGTTTGTGAAATTGCCAGGGGTTGTCATCACTTTGAGAAAGGCAGGCAGAAGACAAAATGGATTGTTCGGTCAAGTTTGTATGGATTTGGGGTGGCAATTAGCACACCTGCGATCATGTACAACATCACCAGTTCAAGACATATATACACTGCTTCTTAGCTGTATACCATCAAACCTCATCTAATGTTCTTAAAAAGTACAGTATTTGTTGACTATTAAACTTAAATGCAAAAGCAAGGCAAAATAGGTACTGTGTTTTCCCGAAAATAAGAGCCTGTCTTATATTTTTTTGAACCCTGAAATAAGTGGTTGGCCTTATTGCCATGTGTTCAAAAGTCCGATTGGGCTTATTATCAGGGGATGTCTTATTTTGGGGAAAACGGTATATCAACCTTTACTTAAGCCTCTATTCTTCCTAGCCTTTTTCTTGATTTTTGTTTTTCAAACTCAGTTTGCTTAATAAGAGGGCTTACTCAGTGACCAGTGGACTAGGTCAGGTCATGTTTTGCCCTTCCTATTATCAACACCCATAGGCATCAAGCTGTTAAAATGTAACAACACCTGCAAAATCAATCATGAGTGTCATGGCTTAGAAGTTCCAATACACAGAGGATTATTCTTGGAATTTTTTTAGATGATAGTTTCATCATCCCAAATCCTTACTTACTTTTTTCTTAGGATGTCAGTTACTAGGGTCTAATTTTATTTTGGATGACTCTTGTAGCTTCACACAAATGAAGATAGCCCTTTGTGGAAAGCTGCATTTAAGTGTCCATCAAACATTCTGCATACATACTGTATGCCAAGCAAGGAATTACCGTATTTTTGGGAGTATAAGACACACTTTTTTACCCCCTAAAAGAGGCTGAAAATTTGGGTGTGTCTTATACTCCGAATGTAGCTTT
>JANHFK010001865.1:86926-115139 GCA_036250565.1 Sibynophis collaris | reverse complement strand
AGGATGGAAGGCTGAGTCAACCTTGAGCCTGGTGAGATTCAAACCTGCAGTAATTGCAGGCAGCTGGTGTTAATAACGGGGTGTTTAGACCACTGTACTATCAAATATAAATATTTGATATTGCAATAACTCTTTCAAAATCGGTATAAAAATACAATGGTTTTCATACACATTTGCATCCGAACTCCATTGAATAATGGCTCGCAGGCATCTTCAAACACAGCATGCAATCATATGATGACTTGCTTCCATTCCTAAACTATTCGAAATCTCAGGAGAAATCTAGCAAGATTCTGACAATGATGGTTTTTTTTTAGAAAAAATATTTTGACTGTAATTTAATTTATGACCATTTGGAGGGAGCAATAGATAACATAGCATTTGTGGGTCCAGTGTGATGGTACAGGATTGTACTTTCTACCCAACATGTGAGCTAGCCTTGCTTAGCCTGGCATCCATATTTGCTAGTATTCTAACATCCAGCATTCTCAGCGAGTGTGAACAAAAACTAGGAATAATGGAAGTTGGTCCCAGTGCCTTTGTATGCTACCAGCTTGGAAAGGCTGATCTAAGTTTTAATATTACACCCCTGTGTAGTTGAAAGAGCTACTGTATGTGTGAACAGCAAATAGAAAGTTCTTTGTATACAATAACTTCACATTCATCCAGAGATTACCTAGACTGTTCTATTTGTACACACATGTGTACACACATTGGGAGCCATATGCAAGAGAGGTATCTAGCATGTGTTTATATATACAAAGCTAACTTAATTTATCTTGAGGTTTTATCTATTATGGCTCAATGGAACCTATCACTCCAAAAGCTTTAGCAAAGCAAATGAATATTATTGTATGTTAAGGTATTTTAATTTTAAGGTATTTCTTTTGTTAAATTTCTTGTAATGATAGATTCCGTTTACCCAAGCAAATATGGCTCCTAACCAAGTATTAATAAAGCAAAGACTGAGTCCTTTCTAAAAGATTATCTATTGGAGACTTCTCTAAAACTAAAAAGTATATAGAGTAGTTTGCAGTATTATTTTACCAAGTGATATGTTTTATTCAAATTAAAGAAATGCAAGCTTCAGAGGACTTAAAACTGAACAATAAATGGTTATGTTTTTGTTTCTAAACAGTACAGCAAACCCTTGAGTGATCTATCTGTATTCACCCAATGTTCCCTTTCTATTAATCATTTTACTAAAATAAAACAGAATAGCTCCAAATTAGGGAAAGATTTAGTGTTGGCAGCTACATCAGGTCAATTCTTGGCTGGGGAATTCTGGGAGTTGAAATCTACACATTTTAAAGTTGCCAAGGTTGAGAAATACTGACCTAGAGGAACATATTTCCTTTTATTAAGGAATAGGCAAACAACTCACCCATTCCTACAGGTTTATGATAGTGAAGCAGTAAGGTACAGTTGCAAAGGAGATTGTGGCAATAAAAGATGGTTTTGATTTGCAAGTACTTCAGTGAATCAAGCAGCAGGAAAGGCTTGTTGCAAAGGTTTAGTATCTGTCAGTTGTTAAAAGCCAATTTTTCTGTTTTTAAATACTGAAGAGGAATACTAAAACATTCTGCTTTTCTTCTATTTTCTTTCCCCAAACATGGTTCCTTTGTTTTGTTTTAATCCAACACATCCTCTTTCCTTCTTGAATGGTAGGTAATCATCCATACTTGGTTGTGCTGTAGTGCAGAGGCTTGGAGGCACCTGATTATAATTTCACAAAAGCTCACATATGCTCCTTAGTTGTATGTTATGATGTGCATGGGTAGGAACTGCTAAACATCTCTTCTTTATGGGGACGGGTCCATCCTGAGTCAAATTCTAAAGTGGTTCCAGCTGTTGAACAGCTGCAAGTAATCTGCCCTTTTCTCATAGACATTTGAAGTTCTTTAATCAGTGTTTGTTGTTGTTGTCAGCAATGGTGCTGAGGTGTGGAAAGATGGAGCAGATGGACTTGGGGGGGCATATTTAACTTTAAGCTGACCTCTCTTATCTTGCATTTGCTCTCTTCCCAGGTCAAAGGAGGCTGGAATTAGTCTGGAAAGTGGCCATAAATATGCACCTGTGTAAATGCATGTTGAAAAGGAAGGGGTTTAAGGGCAGCTGTTATCTTGGAAGGTTTCCCAAAGAGTTCCTCTCCTCTAACTGCCACCCAAGGACTGGTGCACTTTGAATAGAAAGTGAACAATTGTAAAATCTGGTATTAAGATTATTATCTAGCAGGAGATATTCAGTTACAATAACCATATGTGAGTGCATTGGCAAGCGTGTTATTTTTCTGGTGTCAAAACATTGCTTGGGCTTCTATTGAAAAACTAATTTGAAGTGATGAGAAGGCTTCGTTTACTTAAAGAGGGTTTCCAATGCAATTTATTCCATATACTAAATTGAAGCATCCATGAAATTTGCAGTTTTTGGACTCCTATAAAGGCTATTCTTAAACTTGTGTTGGCTACAGGCCAACATAAGACAGATTTTTTTTAGAATATTTCTCCTTGTCTCACAACATATAGAAAGGATTAAAGTTACCATGTTTGAAATTTTAACATTAAAATATGAACCTCATCTGTTCAGTTTTGCCAATCGACAATCCTTGCTTGTCCATTCAAGTATGAGGCCACTATTGAAATAAGTCAACAGGTTGTTATCTGCAACTTTTAGCTTTATTTATTTAGTAAAAGAACAAAAGAAAATTTTAGAAAAAGGGAATATTTACAAACAACATTGCTTAGTAACAGCAATCCAGGCAGTCTTATTTGAAGTTGTAACCTGAGGACTACCTTTAAAAATCTTCTCAAAGGGTTCAGAATTTGATACCAGGAGGCATATATTAGTGATATAATTCAAGATTTGAAATATCAAGGGCCACATCTTTAATTGGCAATTTCATTTTTTTCAAAGTTGTATTCAGAATTGAAGAACCATGCAGACATTTAAAAAAAACAGTAAAGCATTTTAAACAGGTCCTTTTATTCCCTCATACTTCCTCAAGAATTCTTTTGAAATAAAATCCAAAATATTGCACAGTTCTATCAGAATGTAAAACATTATTTGTATATAGAGTAGGTGACTTGAGCCAAGCCAAAGACCTATGATCAGATTCCCCACATGCACTTCTTCCCAATCAAGGAATTAAGTTGGTAGAAAAAAGTTTTCTGCTGCTATAAAACATTTAGCCATAGATGCTTGGGTCAGTAGCCCAAGTTTCTAATTTAAGGAAGTACAGTTTATTTTCTTAGTCTGGCTACAGATAACTGCCTCACTTTTATGAAGCTACAAAAATATCTAATCTTTTCAAATGTGAAGTGCTGACAGGTTTACGAGAGATTCTGTTTAAAGAAAAAGAAAGTACCCTGGCCAATATTTGTTGGCAATTTGTAAAATCTTGAGATTAGAAATAGCAAACGAACATGCAGAATAAGAATCATATGAAGTGTGAACTTTGCATGTCTTCTGTCCACTGTTGCAGGAGACTTTCTCCAAAGAAACTGATTGACATGCAGTATAGTCAGTTTTTAATTCTGTCCATCACAATGTTTCAAAAATAACTAAAGTGAAAAAAGATGTTTAGTCTAACTTGTCAAAAGTGCATATTTCAGGTAGACAAATTTCAACATCTAAAAAAATCACACCAATCAGCTTGAGCACCATTTTAGCCACTTTACACTCGAAAAGCATGTACAGTTTTACATAATTTAAATTTTCCCAATGAAACAATAATAGTGGATAGAGAAAAGATAGAGGAGAATATTTGTAGCTCAGAATTGAAATAAGGTGCTCCTTGGTGCTCTCTGAGCTTGGTTGATTTTTTACAGATATTTCATTGCCTTCATAGTAGGTAACATTAACAGTTGCAACCAAGCTCAGAATGCCAAGAATCCCTCATAGAGAAAACAACAAAAATGTTGATGTTGTTTTGATTTGATTTGGTGGGGAAATTTGCTTTTGAAATTAGCCTTCTGTGATTATGTTGCTATTACAAGCTGTGGTGCTTACTCCAGTTTACTGGCCTAGCGTTATTACTGAATTTTAAGGATGAAGAATATATACAAGTATAATAGTTAATGAGATATTTATATAAAAGTTAATAATATAAATGGCCACTTTTTCTTTTTTCTCTTGCATTCTTTTTTCTCTTCTGGTTTGTGCTCTCTTTTATTCTATTTAAAATTTTCAGTAAAATTATACTATATACTATTTATTTTGTTTAGAATATTTATATAGCCGCCTACTTGCTCACGGCGACTCTAGGTGGCTTACAAACAGTAAAAACACAAAATAGAAAAAAAAAAACACAATAAACCCCCACCCACCCATCCGGGCGACAGCACACAATTAAATAATAAATAAATGTAATAAATGGGCTCCATTACATTCTGGGTTGCTCAGGCCTGCTGGTAAAATCACATCTTCAGGGCCTTCCGAAAGACTGTCAAAGCGGGGGCCAGTATAATATAGTTGATAATTATACTATATAACATAACAGTGGCGTGATTACATTTTTTTTACTACCGGTTCTGTGGGTGTGGCTTAGTGGGCGTGGCATGGCTCGGTGGGCGTGGCTCAGTGGGCATAGCATGGGAAGGATACTGTAAAATCTCCATTCCCTGCCCACTCCAGGGGAAGGTTACTGCAAAATCCCCATTTCCTCCCGATCAGCTGGGACTTGGGAGGCAGAGAATAAATGGGAGCAGGGCCAGTCAGAGGTGGTATTTACCAGTTCTCCGAACTACTCAAAATTTCTGCTACTGGTTCTCCAGAACTGGTCAGAACCTGCTAAATACCACCTCTGCTTTTGAGACAGTAACTGCAATCAAGTACTTTCTGTAGCTCTGAGTAAGACTTCACTGTTCCAGTTGTGTTAGGTTTGATGGGTTTTTTCTCCCAACTCTGAGTTTCAGTTCTTCCATAGATGTTTTATTACAGGTCAGGAGTCATAGCAGGCACTTCAGAGAAGTCCATTGTTTGCTTTTCAGCTACTCTTGGGTTCAGTTAAGATATATGTTTTGGATTACTGTCCTGTTACAGAACCCATGACTTGTGATTGAGGGAAAGCTTCCTAAGACTAGGCATTATGTTTCATTCCGGAATGCCCCGATAATCTTCTGATTTCATTATGTTCTGAATAGATACCCAGTGCAGGAGGTAAGAGAGAAACCCCATAACATTATAGAGCCTCCTCTGTGGCTCCAGTAGGGATGATGTTCTTTTTTAAAAAATATTAATTTTTCTTCTGTGTGTGAACATAAGAGTAGCTGTGACTTAACAAAAAGCTCCGATTTTGTTTTTATTTGGCCAAAGTATATTCTCACAGAATGATTGTGACTTGTGAATGTGTATTTTAGTAAACTGTACTTTAGCGTTCAGAAATGGGGTCTGCCTGCATCTTTTACCATGAAGATCACTCCCAAGCAGACAGTGATGGATGGCACGACTTGATATTGTTGTACCTTGATTTTGAAAGTTAGGCGGAATTTGTTCAGAGGTTTTCCTTGCTTCTCTGCCATTGAAATTGTCATTCCGTATAATCTGGGGTTAATTTCCTTCTTGTGGCCATGTCCAGTAAAATTGGCTACTTTATTTTTTATTATTTACAAGAATATATTAAATCATACATCACAAGAAAAAATGTCTGCTGTATGGACTATGAAATAAGGTTGGATACCACTTACTTATGCCAGTTTCAACTTACTTCATGGCAAATTGGGATTGTTTAGGGAAAAGTGGAAGTGTACCAATGCTTTTTTGCTACATCTGCATCAGCCTCCCTTATGAAAAGTTTCATATGTTCTGAAGCAGAAGTGGAATCCATATTACATATATTGTTAAATGCCCTTTGTACACACAATGGTAGACAGATTTCATAATACCAGTTGTCAGAAAATGTATTCATTCTTAGGATCACTTGTGGGTATTGTTCGCCTTTATGTAATCAATTTCCATGTACCATCAGGAAAGCTTCAAAATGTCTTTCAGGAGCTGTAGTCTACAGTGGTCATTTGGTATCCTCCTCCCCAAACTGTTTTAGGTTTCTCTATAACTTTTTAATATATTTTATTTTTTAAACAAATTTATATAATTGCTAAACACATACAGTGACTCTGCGTAGTGTTTTACTGCTTCTGGCTCCTGTAATTTTTTTTTTTTTTGGTACGACTTAATATTCTTTATATGGCTGGTCTTGGACTGTAAATAAATTCATTTCCCCTAGGATAAACAGCTATTTTCAGCCTCTATTTAAAAGGTTCCTTACATATGTGGTTTTTCTTTTTTTGCTAACCACTGAATAAACAACACACATATAACACAATCATCACCATCATCATCCTATCCATTGTCTATCCATTGCAGGATGAAGGCCTCTTCCGCATGTTTCCAACCAATACGGTCTTGAGCTTTCTTTTGCCAATTGAGCCCGCAATACTGCCTGATGTCATAGCTCCATCTTGTTTTAGGTATCTTTTATGGATGCTTTTTATCAAGTAGAATCCATTTTATGACTACCTTGATGCACCTGCCATCAGTTCTTCTTGCTACGTGACCAGTCCATTTCCGTTTCAATTATTTGATGATATCATATACTTTCATTTGTTCTCTAATACATGTGTAGGTCTTTCTATCTTGTCTTGTGATTCCGAGCATGTGTTCTTTGCCACTCATAGCTTTTGTATCGTTTATGAGGTTAGTTTTCATGTTTTGCTGGAATATGTTAGAACATGAAGCATACATACTGACTGAGATCTGTTGGCCAAGGTATATGTAGTGGTCTAAATGTAGTTCTTCTGCAGATATAATTTTTTTCTTTCTTTGGTGAATTTATTAAATATAACCTGGATCTTTTTCAGGTTTATTTTTAAGCCAAATAATTCTCCTTTGTGCAGCTCTTTGTAAGTCTTCTGGGTCTTGTGAGAAGAGAACAACATCATCTGCAAATCTTAAATGATTTAAAGAGGCGCCATTAATTTTTATTCCACCTATTGCCCAGTCTAGTCTGTGAAATACGTTTTCAAGGCAGGCCGAGAAAAGGATAAGTGATATTGTATCACCTTGTCATATACTTCATTCTATGTTGATTTGCACTTTAAGATCATGAAAGTGATCTTTGTGTGTGTTGTAATAAATTTATAATAACAAATCACTTTCATATTGACATATCTTAATATTTTGAACTTTTACATATAAATGTCAGTTATGTACAGTATATACTTCTTAAAAAATCCAAACAGGATCTCAGCAAAAGCCCTAAAACCATGAAAAAACTGTTGCCCAAGCGAAAACCAGAACGGAAACCATCAGAAGAAGAATTTGCTCTGAGAAAAAGTAAGTATACTTTGGAGGAATGAGAGAGAAAACTGCAGTCCTTTTTTGTGCACTATGCATCATGGTAATCTAACACATGAATTATTAGTTTTATTGAGTCCTGTAATATGGCTGTATATCCCATTTCCTATCTGTAGGATAGATCTTGTTATGTCTTGTAATATGACTGTATCCCAACAAGATAGATCTTGTTATGTCATAGGAAATGGGATATACAGATAGGAAATGGGATATACAGCCATATCACAAGACTTAATAAAATGAATAATTCAAATGTATTAGATTAGCTAGATCTTGATATGTCAAAAAAGCTTTATTTTCTATTATAGGAATATATTTGATGTCATACAGAATATCTAAAATGAATAGTTTGATTTTATTTATTGTAATATCTAATATTACAATACCTAATATTCCATTTATTGTCTTCTTTCTCCCTCAATGTAGTATGCCCTTTCATGAAATTGTTTCTAACAAATGAGAAAATTTAAATTCCTTTTATAAATTTAGGCATAACATTAAAAAGATCCTTAGATGTTAAACTCCAATAAATTAGTATTGACTAGTAAAAAGTAAAATTTGATGGGCAAATTTTAAAATTATTTAATTCAGGATTAGTTTAATAAAGCAGCTATATTTTTATAGCCAGAAAGGAGTTATTCTCCTAAACAGGACTGTTTTAATCTAAAAGTTCTTGGGGAAATGGAGAGACAATGATCAGTGGTCTGTGGAGAGTCTCAATCATCTAGGTCATGGTTGTCTCAGAGGTGCTTTTTATCTGTATCCTCAGAGTCACCTAAATCGGAGCAGTCCCAAGAAAGTTCCACACCCATTTACACTCTGATTTAGTGTGACTCTGAGGATACAGATAAAGCCCCAAGTGGCTTCAACTACTCTCAAGAGTGCTAATGAGCAGATGGCTGAAAAGAATATAAATCCTTTCATTCCCCACCAATCATTTAGAATTGAAAAAGCCTTCTTGATGAGAAGTGAAACATTTTCAGGGGGGGGGTGTCCCCAAGAAAGTCCAGTTGCTTTTGGGAAAAAGTACCTTTGGGAAAAGGTTCAGTTATTTAAAACACCAATTAAAACTAAAGAGGGTTAGGGTTAGGTAGGACAACTACAGAATTCAGTTCTGTTCCCTCAGCTTTTGAGGAGTACATTAGACCTGTGATATGGGCCCTGGACTTACTACCAGTAGGATTCCAGGAACAATTTGCAGTGCTATTTACAAATGGTAAAGTACTATTTGACTTCGTATTGAGATACTTCAGGATAGGCTTTTTCAGCTAGTATCAACCTAAAATACAAATTCCAAGATGGGATTTGTGTTTTTCATTCCTAGCTTCCATGAAATTAGGAAGAAGTTAAAGAATGTTTCTTCATCATTGGGCCCACAATATGGAATTTGACTTGTCGCAGTTCCTGCAGCTTTTCAGAAGCTGGTTAAGACTGCTCCTCCGGAGTGTCCTAAACTTAGTTAAGGTGATGTTATCTTAATTTTTTTGGGTGTGAAGTGTTCTGTTTTTAGATTGTATGCCAATTGTAATTAGACTTCTGCTTATCTTTTACTCAGGATTTTTCAAAATCTTTTATGCCATGTGTGATTTATACTACCAAGAGTCTTATAGTTATTATTTAATAAAATAGTAGTAATAACATAGCATTTTAATTTAATATCATCCCCCCCAAATTAAATCACAGTTTCCCAATTTGAAAAAAATGAGAAGCAATAGATATCTAAATTTCCTTAATTTATTTGCTGGCTCTCTTGAATGTGTGTCAGCAGATTGATAATTCATATCTTCACCTATTAAACAGTTATAAAATGGCTTACTATGTCAAGATATAGAAAGCCACTAATGCCAAATCCAAAATCCTATCATCATCATCAACATCATCACTGTGATAAGACACTTCAGAAACACCTATGATTATAGGTACTACTTGTAATCAGCTGCCATGTTTACAAAGCATTCGAAGTTGTGATGGCACTGAAAAAGTAACTTTATAACTGATCCTTGCACTTACAACTGTTGCACCTTTCCCTGGAGTCATGTGATTTGGACCCTTTGCTACCAATGAGCCTTTGTGATTGTTTCAGCATCCTGCAGTTCACATTATCACTGTTTGCACATTTCACAGCTGACTTCTGACAAGCAGAGTCTATAGAGAAGCCAGCAGTAAAATTGCAAATTGGGATCACAAGATGTTTCAGTTAATGACTGCATCACTATAAATCGTTAATCACAGTGTTTATTTTGAATATCAGTATCCAGCACAATTGTATTGTTAAATTAATATCTTTTGGGTATTTAATAGGTACAGCGGCATTAGAAGAAGATGCTCAGATACTAAAAGTCATTGAAGCTTATTGCACAAGTGCCAAAACACGTCAAACATTAAACTCAAGTAAGTTTTTTTTAAAAATGAATAGAAAAATTATCTTAGCCATCTAGCAATTGCTTGCTAAATTTTGTTTTTACTGTTGTCAGTGGTTTGTATGGTCTGAAAAGTGAGGTGTAAGTGATAAAAACAGTACATAAATAAATTCATTAGGAACTTGAGCAAATGTGCATTTGCACTGATCCTTTGATCTTTTAGAAGTGCTTTGCGATTCCCAGGTTTAGCAGTAAGAAATGTACGTGTTGGCAACACTGCTATGATGTCTTACTGAATTTCTTGAATACTACATGCTAACGATTTAGTTTTAGATGTTCATTTTTAGTGCATTCACCATCTCATTAAACCATTCAGTTGTACTTACTGAAAGGTTATTAGGCTTTGTTGTTTACTTTTCTAATTTAAAAAAATGTTCTTGCAAACATTTTAATACCTAAGGCATAGTTTCTTTTTGGTTTAGAATTGGAGGCATTCTTTACTTGACAGTCAAAAAGGTAGGTACGCATTTTCTTGATCGGCTCACAAACACCACCATTTTTATTGTGAGACAGCTGAATGAATGCCACTGTCAACATCATGCCTTTCCCTTTGTCCTATGAGCCAGATTTCAGACCATGTTCTTATGCAGTGACAGTGTTTCACAAGCATTTTCTTCTAATCTAGTGTTCTCCAGATTTGTTGAATGAATGTGCAGTATGGTTACTGATACTGCTTTGGCAATGGGAACTGAATCCAGTAAATTTGGAGGACAACAGGTTGGGGAAGGCTTTTCTAGGACTTTCTTTCACCTCTCTATTGCATCATGGAATACATTGAGCAGTTTCTCCGGACTGAAAAGAGGTCACTCCCACCGAAAATGAGTAGAGCTCCTGATATTGCATGGATAATGTTTCTGCTGAGAATATACGTTTTTGCTGTAAAGTGAGAATCATTATTCTGAACATTTCTGTTCTAATCTAATGCTTATGTATAATAATTATGTATTCTTAATTTAATAGTAGAAAACATGGTTGATAATGTCAAACGCAACCCTAAATATGTATTTACGATAGCAATATTTAAGTAAAGGTAGTCTCCTTTGAATGAAAATCAAATCTTAGACTTATCCATGTAATTTTCTTAATGTAAAAGTGGTTTCCTTTGCCTTACAGGATTTTTTACTTTTAGGATCTTTCTTGGTTTTTCATCCAACTACTAACTGGATATGGCCTTGCTTAGTTTTTCAAAATTGGCCAGGGTTGCTGCTTAGATAGACACCTACAAATTTTCAAATAGTATAGATAGTGAATAAATCTTGCTTGATTGATTCGGTTGTTTTTAATTTATTTACGCCAAATCTCTCTTATAATAGTAAATATTAAATGCTTGATATGGCTTGATATGGTTTACCTTTTAAATGTTGTTTTTTAGAGTTCTGCTTAAACTAAGAATGATAGACCACTATTCTGGGAAATTTCGGCTTACTATGTATGAGCTCTGAGTCAGTGTCTTCCTGCTGAACATTTCCGAAATGCTTTAATTTTATTATCTAATTTGAAAACTTGGCTTAGATTTTTTTTTTACATTCTGTGCAAACTAGAATTTCTAACCTCTAATGTGCAATTAAGATTTGTATAAAAAACAGCACAACATGGTTCAAGGTTTAACATGCTTAATTACAGAAAGGCAGCCTTCAAGTTATATAGTTTTGATAACATTCTTGGAGGGACAAGGAGCCCCTCCCCCTCAACTTCCTGCTTGTTGTTTTACCATTACAGTTAGCAATGGTGAACCAACAATTTGGATCAGGCTCGGTCTGCATTGCATTAGTGAATGTGTTCTTGTGTTTGTGTTTGTACTGTATAAGAAAGGAGGCATAACAGATACATCTCCAATTGTCTTCCAAGGATTCATCTGCCACCAGTGCAGCCTTTTATTCATTTATCTTTTTTTTAGAAGTCCTAACCCTAAGCTTTGTGCTAAACGAACCATTGTTGATTTATTTATCTGCTTAAGCTAGTAGGAGTAGCTAGGTGAGAGTGAACAACTGTATTAATTAACACATGGCTCATTCATGGTAAGTCAGGATTTCCCAAAATCTGGCTTACTATGGTTGTTTCTATCAAAAATGGTAATGAGACATATGATGGAAAAATCCATCTATAGCAAAAATTGCTTTTATTTATAGTTATGAATAGTATATTTTTATTTCTATATTTTTAACATTTTATATATTGAGCAAAGCTGCTATTTTCAGTTACTTAGATAAAGGCTCAACTTTCACTGTGTCTTGGGGACCCAGGTTATTTTAATCTTAAACAAGGCTGCAGTGGTGGAGATCCTCTGTTGTAAGTAAAGCATTGCACCTAATCGGATAATCTGCCCGCATGCGTAACCTGTGCCTAAAAAATACTCTTCTTGATTTGAATCAGTTTGCACAGTTTTGCCATTAATGATGAAAGTGGTCGGCAGTTAAGGCTATTTTTTCTTCAGAATAGTCAAAGTTGGTCTGTACAGGAAGAAATCAATATAGACACTGATAGGGTTTTTTTGTCCAGTAAATCTCTCTAATGCTTATTTTGGTTTTAGATTTTAGACAATATGCATTGTAGACAATAATTTATGTGCTAATATTTGACAGTTAACTGTCACATTCTCGTTTTTGTTTTTTAGAACATCACCTAAAGCTCTTTTGTGTATCCTGTGAATTGAATTTGACTTTTTAATAATAGGGTTAATTACTTTAGAACTACTTTTGCTTTACTGAGGGTTTTTCCCCGCTCGAACCTTAATAAAATATTTTGTATTGTTATGGAACCATAGGCACGCATGATTGGTACTTACTGCTATAAAATTGTCACTGTTTCTTTTATGTCTTCTTGTACGGGCCTATTTATAATTCTCTTCTAAATCAGACATTATTATTTAATTTGATACTAGCCCTACAATTAACTGAAAGTTGTTATGATTCTATAGATGACTGAACTGAGTGCGACAAGATGAATTGATAATGCTTCAAATGGTACAACTGTGCTAAGTTGGTGCTTGTCATTTAAATATATTTTTATATACCAATATGTATAAGGTGAGAGAAGTCTTATGTCAGCATATTCTTTTTAGTTCATGCAAGTGTGTCCTTACTGAGACACAGATCTAGTGCAAAATGCTTTTTGCTGTTTTCCCCTTTCTATGTATATTTTATAAGTATACATAGTGCAAGAAATTTCATTGCATACATCAAAAAAATCTACTGCTTTCATTTGTGTTTCTCTGCAATGGAAAATGATAATAGCAATTTGTTGCACGGCTTCTTATTTCAAGATTGCTGATTTTGTTTAAACTATTATTTTTAAAATCTACCCCTATACAATTTAACAAAACTTCACAAAAGCAAGTGGAGTTGTCCTTATATTGTGGGAAGGTTGGCTGGTTTGTATATAATAATTCCCAAACACTTAACTGTATTTTAAGAGATTGGGCATTGGAAATAAATTCATTATGAGGCCAGGAGATTAGATCATGTTTCAGTATCCTTTAGTGTCTCTTTACCTCTGTGTTCACATTCTGCCTGCTCCTCAAAGTGCAGATCTGGCAATTCTGCTAGTAGGATCATCCTTTTGTCACTTTGGAGGTGCTGCTGGGAAATGCAAATTCAGCATGACAGGGCAAACCATAAGAGGTAGGACAGAAGATACTTTTAAATTTTCATATAGAGAAACATTATTTGGAAAATAACTTGGGAGAGAGGAGTTTTGGAGAGAAGTACTAGCAGATGGCTTTCCTTTCCTTTGATCTGTTTCTTGTTTAAATCTCTGTTCTAGCTTGACAACAAAGTTGTATGCAAAAGTTTAGGTAACCTGGTGAATCCCCAAGGGAACAGAAATTGATGCATGTAACTCTCTACTGTAAGAAGTAAATGACATTTTTCTGTGAAATTGAATGTATCTGTACTATTTATGGGTACTTGTTTACTAATTCAGAATGAAAAAAGTGAATATGGCAAATGCAAAACTTGCTACAGTCTTCCTCTAAGTTTTCAAATGTGTGTAGTCAGCTAATACTCTCTCTGTTAATGCTTTAAGTGTCAAGGTTCCTTTCTTCTCACTGTTCCTTACATAACTTCTCTAGGTCAAAAATGTCCTTAGGTCTCTTACATGGATTGCATGTTTGAGATTGGCCCAAATATTTTTTAGTAAAGACACAATATAGTATATAAATATTTGTCTTCCTTTTCTGTGACTGCTTCTTGGTTGCTTTGAAGAAGATAAATGCATAGATAACCTTGAAGATGCAGGAGCAGTTAAGGAAAAATAAGACAAAACTGAACTCTGGGAAAGGAGAAAGTTTGGGAAAGAAACTCAACCTTGAGTCTGCTTGGTATAAAAGAGGCAGAAAGAAATTCTGGCTGGATTTCATGATTATGTCCTTTACAATAATAAGCAACATCCTATAATTCCTGCAATGCCTGGTTCTTGACCTGGCCTCCCTTTATAGACTGAAAGTATGTTTTGGTGCATTATCCAACCTATTTTTATTTATAAAATGCTATACAATGGTAACCTTGGTACTCGTTGATAATTTATTCTGAAAGATGCAATGAATACTAAAAGATATGAATACTGAAAAGCCATGTGACTTATCACATGACCCACAATTTCAGCTGGAAGAAATAATGAGTCATGAGGCACCATTAGCAGGTTCTTCCTTGTGCGTTGAGTACTGGGAGAAAGATGAGTGATGGAACAAGATTTCTGCTTCAAAATGCGTCAAATACCAAATTCAACAAGTTTTGAAGCAATCGAATGCTGAGGTACATATTACATTATGTACATATTACATTAGGCTACCATAAATATTTGGAAGCTGTTATTTCTGCCAAAGGCAGTTTACAAAAAATGCCTGGAAAGACACCCAAACTTCTGTACCTGTCATATTCACTATTCTATTTTAAATAGCAAATATACATTCAAGATATGTCATTTTTAATTTTGTTCCATGGAGAGTTGTGTCAGCTTTAAGGAGTCGTACAATTTGAGCATGATGCTTAAACTTCTGCATATAACTGTATCTCTATGGGCCTTTTCACAAGATAAGAATATTCTGTTTCTTTGAACACAATCCACACATAATCTTTCCTGAGTTTCACCTTTTTGATGGGACAAAAGAAATACTTTTGCATGGGGAATATGCCATTTACTGCAATTAAAATTATCTTATGGAATATGATTGCACATGCCACTAGTCTCTTATTTTTAAAGAGATGTTGCACTTTTTGGATTAAACTGCTTTGATTAGTTCATTGTATATTTAAGATTTTTATGTTAATTATCTATTTGAATCCTGTGCTATGGATCTCCAACACAGGAGAATTTACATAGTATCCTGTAGAGGGCAAGTGTAGCTCAACTCCTTATGATTACATGGACATATGGTATCTATCCATGTAATTATTTCTGGCAACAGTAGTGTTGTGCATTGCCTTTTTCTGAGATGATTTTGAATATCTCAGAACCAAAAGCATAAAGTCCTGGACCATCATGGCGATATCCATCCAATATCTAGTTAGTAGGGCTACCCTATTACTTGTTTTATGAATAGTTTTCAGCTTTCCTGTTCTTCGTTTCTTTCTCTCCTGTAAATATTCCCTGCACTTCTTGTTTTTGATGTATTTCACTTTGTAAGGAAATAGGGATAGCTAACATCCATATTTTTTCTCCTGAAACAGGATGGTCATTTTCCTTCATTATATGTGGACAATATGTGTCTGAACAGATAATTTCAGGATTTCAATTATAGGCCTGTAAATCTACTATCATGTGAAAAGGCCTTTATATAATTTTGAAAGGATTGGAAAAGCAGTAAGAAAATCCAGTTCCATTAAGCTCAGTAGTAGCTTGTCCTAAATATCACAGTGAATTGTCTGGTTTTGTTTCACCCATGCCCAACTTCATCTTCTATAGAAGTGAAAGAGACATTAAGGGCAGTCTCAGATGGCCCTGTTCATATGTGCAGCCTATAGAAAGCTGGATTGAGAGCCTAAGGAGAATGAGGCAATTCTATGTGGTAAGCTACTTGGTGAGCACATTTCCCCATGTAACTTACAGTTTTAACTACTGCAAATCTTCTTTGTTGAAGAATTCATATTAGTGTCACTAAAAGGCTGCAATTATATGGATAATGTCTGGGTACAACTATTTTGGACACTGACTGTATATGCAAATTGGTCCTAAGTGTCTTATGTCTTTACTTTCACTAAATCAAGCTGATTAGGATTAGTTATTTGCATAAATAGTTTTCAGTTTCTCTTGGCATTTTTCAGCTTGAAAATTGTTCTCTCATATTGGCACATTCTCTTTAAATTAAAAGTTCCTGAACAAGTTATTTTTTTTCTCCCATGCTTCTGGTCTGGAATATTTCTATAAAAATAAGTACTCATGACAGTAATTTGTGATAGGAATTTTGTGTAGGATGGCAAAATGCTAACAACTCTTAGTCACTAATTTCCTTTTTCATAAGGACATTTTTCTAGTCCCCCCAGGGAATTATACCAGATCAGAGGTGGGTTCCACTTACCTTCGCTACCGGTTTGCAATGGGAATGCATGTGCATGGTGCTTCTGCGCATGTGCAGAAACTTCTGCAGATGCGCAGCGTGTCCATGATGATGTCCAGCCGGGTGGGTGGAGCCTCCTGCCGCCACTACTACCGGTTCTAAGAACCGGAGCGAACCGGTAAGAACTCACTACTGATACAGATGTATAAAGAAAGCTATGATCAAAATTGGCTTATAAAGGGAAAATGTACTAAATGTACTAAATATGGCTAGGTAGTATTTTTTTTCCAATCTGCACATTCTCCAAATGTATTGCATTCCCAGTGTCTCAAATTGCAAGTTGGGGAAAGTTCATATGGGCATTCTTGAGCAGATTTTTTCTTCTTCTGGAAATATCATCTAGCCCAACTTTAAGAATTGATTCAAAAGACTTATTTAAAAAATCCTAATGTAATAGAATAGAATAGAACAGAATAGAACAGAACAGAATAGAATAGAATTCTTTATTGGCCAGGTGTGTTGGACACACAAGGAATTTGTCTTTCCCCCATTTAAAAAAAAAATGTTACAGTCATGGTTTCTTAGAACATTAAAAGCAACATGAAAGCAAATGCACATTCTAAGCAAGAGAGACAAATTCAGAGAGTTCCCTTTTTTCGTCTTTAAATGTATGTGCCAAATATATTTTGTAGATAAAACCCAACCAAAATAAGGATTTAAACGATTTGGTGCTTTTTTAACAATATTTTCTCTTTTCCTTTTCTTCCCATCACCTTTTGCTTTTATTTTCATCTGTTTTGGTTGTGGCTTATCCTGTATGTCCTCCTCCTCATCACACCTCTGCCTGTCTCCATCCTCCCTTTCATTTCACCCATACATCCTTAGCATGGCAAGGCACTGACCTGATGCATAATCACGTCTTGGCTGATGATGACCAATCCAGTCTAGATTCCTTGGGTCGTCGCAGTAGCCTTTCTCGTTTGGAGCCTTCCGACCTCTCTGAAGACTCTGACTATGACAGTATATGGACAGCTCATAGTTACAGAATGGGCTCTACATCTCGTAAGAGCTGTTGCTCCTATATCTCTCACCAGAACTAATGCACTTCTGAGCTTTTCTTAACAAATGCTTGTTGTATCACAGCTTGCTTTTCTTAGATGTTTTCTTGAAGTTCTTTGTCTCTTTTAATGTGATATTTTAACAATCTTTTGGAGAAACTTCTGACTTCAGTCACACCTTCTACATTTATGGTATCTTTTTATATTAAGATTCAAGTATTGGTATGTAGCTATGAATGGTTTACTCTTTTTAAGATTTCAGTATAGCTACAGCACTTCTCCCCCCACCCTGATTATTGCAATATACTGTATACTTGTATCTTGAAACAGTACTTGTGCCATTCACATGAAAATTATTAAGCCTTACACTGTTTAGGTTCATACATATTTTAAACAAAACAAATAACTTAAGAATAAACTAACCATAGTAGCTAAAAAACCCTCCCACCACAGAAACCAAAACTGCCAGAAATGAGAACATCATATTTTGATGTTTGTGATAAATGTCTAATTTTTTTTTAACAACAAGCAGATTTAGTATATTACTAATTAATACTGCAACATTCTACCTACATTTCTTAAATTTTGGAAGAATCTAAAACTGAGCAAGTGAATTAAGCGTGGAAAGCTTCAGGACTGCAAAACACTGTTCTGAGAGCAAGTTGAGTTTTGCTATGGTTTTTGCTAAGGTAAAGAAATGATACATTAGAGAAATTGTGCAGCCAGCTCAACATAAAACAATGCACTATAATTGCAAGTTTTTCTGAGCTGCAATATTACATTGAACTATAGCTGGCATGTTAAATATAGATTTTATGACATACTGTAAGTGTACAATAATAAATCATAGGTCACTTACTGTATTGTATTACAGGAGAGAGGCTAATTTCTGTCTAAAGATAAACAAATTATACATTTCCTGGGGGGGTGGAGGGAGAAAGTCCCAAGTATCCAGATTTTGGAAGTGCCAAAGTCATATGTTCCTACTTGCAATTTAAGCCCATTCTGTTAAAATTGGACAGTAGGGGTATATTTTCGTAGTTTGCTTTGTCATTGAAATGTAAATAAAACTATTAATTTCTCTATAAGCACACTTTTAAAAGCCATCCAAATTTCTGTCAATAATATTCTTGCAATGTTTTGCAGTATTTTCTGTGTTTAGCTCATTAACAAAAGGTCTTAATATTTCATAAGAGGTCTGCTGTATAAAATCATTGCCAGAATTCATTTTAGAAAAGAAAGCAGACTATCTTGAAATCTAGTATTTCAATTGGTACAAAATATCTTCAAAACATTATTTTTCAAGAATACTGAATTTATCAAATCACTTTTTCAGTTCAGCAATTTAAGTTACTACTTTAAAAAATTTAATCAAATAGACCAATTGTTGCTCTTTGGTACACCCCAGAGTACCAGTCCTTAGAATGCCACAGATCTTGAGCCTGTAAATATGCACACAATTTGTACTGCTTGGAGATTGGATAGTACATTGGTTAATAGAAGCAGGTATTTGAGCTGATATACTGAGAAAGTAAATGTAAAATTATTTGATTTTAATTCTACATAAATCATTTCATAAATACATGTTTTAAATAAAAGCGTTTGTCCCTTGTTTACCTGCTAGCCATGAAATAATTGATGAGTTAGTGAATTGGGAACCTAGGCACAAAATATCATTTTGTGCTACTTTGCTGACCTAAATAACTATAACTGCCTCCAAAATGGCTTAATAAAACAGGGAATTGAACCACTGTACTACAGCCCAAAGGAAAGTAAGAGCGGATTAAGTTACTGTAACCCACAGAGATGAATCAACAATAGCAGTCCTTAGAGGCGTTGACTTCTGTTCTGCAAAGCTCCAATTAATGTGGCATTAAATTATTATGAATCTTCCAGTAGCATTGGGATTAGGGTTCTATTAGGAAATGAGATTCTTAATCCTTTCCATTGGGCCTGGTTTCCTTTTCAAACACAGTATTTTTCCATTATGAACACCTGAAAAGAAGCAATCTGAGTGTGAAAATGACTGGGCAAAGGAGTTAATGGCCTCCCTTGCTGTTTTCCTGCTCAGATGTGTCGTTCCTTGCTGCTTTTCATACATACAAAAAGTTAGGAAATGATATGCTTTTGCTGTATAAAATCTAGTTTCTGTTGTGAAGACACAGTGGTATGGGAACGTTTGTGTATTCCATGTGGGTGAACGCTTTATAAGCCTCCTTATATTTTCAAAGTTTAATAAAAGTTTAATAAAGTTCAGTATTATTCATAGTTTTTTTTAATTAAAATGAATTAAAAATACAATATGAAAAATACTGAACTATAGGTCAATGCTGTCATTAATTAAAAGTGTTTTGGCTTTGAAAGTGTTTTTTTTTACAATGGGTAAAATCTATTGTTTTTATGATGTATTACAAATTTGAATTACTGTGGCTGCTCTAAAGCTTTGTATTCTTTTTCAGAATGTTTATTCAAAATATTCAAATTCTGATAATTTCCCACAATTAATTCTTACAACAACTGTGAACCATAGGATGGGATCTTTACAATAGTTTTCTTCAGTGTAACTATATTGTTAAAGTTCCCTTTTGGTGTTTTTGCTGTTGGAGACTGCTGGCTGTTTTGATGGATTTGAAGTTCTAATGCAACAGCATTAAAAAAAACTTTCTAGTGTTAACATTGTTGTACTGTATTCAGCCCGAATTTTTAGTTGTTGTTTTTATGGAACCTGTATGATAACACTGAGTACTTTATGTTATGGAATGTACAGTCAGTATTATAATGAATGAGTTAAGAATTAGTAAGTGTGAACTGTTGTGGGTCCTTTTCACATGGCTTAAATGATATTGTCATTCAATTCGTATTTACTATAATAATTCTAATCTATATTAATTTTGTGTTTTGTATCATCTTGCCAAAACACAATATATTGTGTACATAGTGATACAAAAATATATGTATATATAAAAAGAGAGAGAGAGAGAGACTTTGCATTTTATTTGTGAATGGAAAAGTAAGTTATAGACTTTTGAAAGCAAATATAGATGTATATCTGAATGTGCATTGTATTGTACAGTTTGTATTTAACTGTGTGTGGTAGCTTATAACAGCTGAAGTGTTTTGCTCTTTTTTTAAAGTATTTGTTATGTACATTTTAATACATTTTGTATTTACTAGTTTATGCTTTTATTGAAGTTATTATGCCAAAAAAAAAGAAAGAAATAAGAGAAAAAGCAGACTGGTTTAAAATATTGTTTTCTCTAAATAGTCTTTTGAAGGTGACCAGAATGGAAACCAAAAATAAAATAATTAATTTAGGACCTGAGTATATCTGAGTAGCTGCTTTCTGTATTTTGAAGAATTATTTCATCTTGAAACAGATTTTTGTTAGATTTCAGACTTTTAGCTTACTAAAAATTTGTTTTTTACAGAATTAATTCCTAATTCTATTATAGAGGAGAATCTCATTGATTCCATTCAAATGCATTAGCAAAACAAGGTAAACCTTCCCTGTTCTGCCCCCCCTTCCCCCCAGAACTGCAAAGTGTACAACTTATTTTTTTTTTTATCATTTTGTTCAAATTATAAAACTAAGCATGGTTAATTTAACCATGTTAGTGAAATCAAGCCTGTTTGATAAACTCATTTTATATTTGCTTCTTTCTTTCTTAACAGTTAAGATAAATTACAGCTCATTTATGTTCAGATGAAATTGTTGAGTTTGAAAAAGAAAAGGTGGTCATGCCACCAAGAGAAAAGCTAGTCTTTTTTTGTTGGCCCAAACAAGTGCATTGAACATCTCATATGGAAGACTTGCACACATTTGACATGGGTCAGTTCTTAAAGTGGTTGTATGGTTTCCAGGGAATATATATTTTTTGACAGTTATTTCAGTTATTTATTAATGGGGTAAGCAGAACTGCATTCACAGTACATTCGGAATGAAAGAGGGAGGATTTGTGCATATGGTAGTGCCAACGTGGCATCTCTGAGAAATTGGATTGAGGCATGTTCACAAATGGGCTCTTTAATATTTGTAAGATTATCAGCATGCTACCTGGATTTGTAAAGTAATTAGTGACTATATCTTTGTTCTTAAACTTTTTATTTGTGTAAACCAGGGTAACTGCCCAAGATTCAGATATGCAGACATTCAGTTATCCTGAGGGGTTGGTAACCCCTCTATACTAATACAATTTGCCTTGTGTATTTTTTATGTGAACATCATCAGTTAGGGATTTATGGTCTGGGTACCATTTTAAAGTATTACTGTTCATTCCTAACATGAAAAGAATGTAACTTTATCTGAGAAATTATTTTTTGAATTATCAAAGTATTAGGAGCTATTATTGTAAATATACAGTATTAACAATTTATATTGTTATGCTGCTGCAATCATTTATATATTTAATTAGTAATTAACTATCAAATGGCAGTGTTTATGAGTAAGCATGCATATGATCAGGCATTCAATTTTATTAACTTTTACTGAGTCTATGCCCAGTTTCATTCTTAGTAATAAAGAATATTTGGTAATCTTGTTTGCCTTAAAATGTCTCTAATATATCTGTTTAGTTACATGGATTTTGATAGTTACTTTCACAAGAAAATATTCATAGTTAAAAATTGAAGATGGTTGAATAAAAGTATAAGTTGCAACAGCCACTATAAGTAGAATGAAATGAATAGAAAATCAATGTTGTGCAAATAGATGATTAAAATATTTTTTGTTAAGATGTAGATGCAGATTTCAAAATTTAATTTTTATAAATAGTTTTTGTAGTCACCTTAAATAAGTAAGTTTATATATTGAACATTTGACATTGAAAGTGTCTGAGAATTAAATAACCATGACTTTCGTCTTAATTTTTTTTACTCATGTTAAAGGTGACTATTTCTCACAACAAACCTCTTCACCTGTAGTTTGATACTATTCTGAGTGCACTCTCAATTTCCAGAAACATCTGAGGGTGGGATTTCAGGGAAGACAGGGAAGGCTGTAATCAATGAAAGTAAGGTTTGGCCTGCCGGCAAACACAGGGAATTAATTATTTCATCAGGAATTTTTAAACTGGATTTGAAAGTTAATAGGTAGATTGTCAACTTATCTCATCAATTTATGAGAACAGGATGGTGCACATGGATAAATAAAAAGTATGAGGTCTTAGTATATTTAGTTTGGGAACTCCCAGAATAATTCCTTTACTAGTACATGTAATAATGTAAACTAGTAATAAATGATCATGCTTTTCAATTAGCACTATATAGCCTTAATTCTCTTTGTAGCTACATGGGGTAGCTCATACAGCCTATTTGTTTATTTGATTTAGAAATACATCTCACCTTTTATTCAGAAGTTCAAGGCATAGCATACATAGCGTTCCTTTTACTTTTTTTCACAACAAACATTTTATGACATAGGATGATCGGCAGAGATTGGTCCAAAGCCATTCTGATTTTGGTGAAAAATCATTACCAGATCATCTTAGTGATTTCATCTAGGACGTCCTACATGAAAAAAGTGTTCCTCTCAATTGCTTTATCATATTTTATTTGTTCACTTATTGAATTAATTAATCATCAGAGACAAAAGAAAGGAAACAAGCCAGCTGCTTTATCTACAGATTTGCATCTGTTATTCTTATTGTTTTTAGTTTGGATTGGGTAGGATTCTGTATTTTGTAATTAACTGCATGATAATGGTGCATTTAAGCTAGAGTGATTTTGATTATTCCCTTCCACTGAAAACTACCGTATGTCCTTGACTCTTGGTTGATTGCATTTCAACTGTCAGAGGATTGTAGATGCAGAAATTATTTTAGGTGTCTTTTCTTACTTGGTTAATTATTTCAAAAATGCCCTTCCCTCTTTTTTTCTGATGCCATAAGCCCTCATTTGATCCCTTTCCCATACTTTAGGCACTTTAAGTGGGCATTAGCTGTTTTCATGTTAAAGTTTTTCTCTCTTATCCTGAAATATTTTTGTTGTAGATACAATTTGACATACTTCATCAACAATTCTGTCTTAGGGAGTTGAAGCAGCCCACATTTATTGACTACTCTTGTTTGCTATGGACATACCCCTCCCATGAAATCTGTGAGTTGTGGGAGAAACCAAATGTTTAAATTGGACTAAGTTCAAAAGTTCCTCAATTTGATGCAATGGGTGAGTGAGGTTATGCTGTGAAGCAGGAGGGAAATTCCTCCCATACCTCCAAACGACTCCATGTTCCTTTTAGCTGTTAGTAGGCCAATAGATATTGGGAGAGTTGTAGTACAGTGGGAGGGTTTCCTGTTGCTTCATCCCATAAGCACCACTCCCAGTGTCTGTCACCTCATAGATTGTTTTTTGACCCCCCCCCATGCAAAACAATTGTACAAAACCTCAGTATAATTAGTGAATATTTTTTGTCCAGCTGATAATAGTTGATGAGAGAAAACAACTGGGGAAATCCAACAGCCCCTTTACTTACCATGTCCTATAGATGATAAATTTGTATTAGTCGGTTTGTATTGATTTTACATGAGATGTTTAAAAACCTTATGGAATTAACAGTATATAAATACTGTAATTAAGAAAACAGTTATGTCAGGACAGAATCAGCAATGGGGCAGCAGTTTTTTAAACTGATATTTCTCTGTCAGTTCAAAGATGGATAAATGATACTTTCAATAAGCCCAAAACAAGAAAACTAGAGTAACTGAGATACTACAATTGATCTTAGTTAAAAGGCTGAGAAGCTATGGGCAACTGAGATCATTTTTAATTATTGATGATGAAAGGCCCACTTTGAAAACCCTTCTGTTTTTAATAACTTATATTTGTTCTGGTATTCCATCTTTAAAAAAAATAAAATTCAATATACATATTTTAAGTGGAATAAATTACATAAAATAGAAATACATATCCATTTCATTTCTGTATTTATACCAAATACAAATATTTATACAAATTTTGGCAGAACATTCTGAACTATTAACACTGCTTTGGAAAAGCCTATCTGCAAGAATGGAAAGAAATTAATGAGTTTTATACAACCACAAACAGTTTTCCATATAAGTCATAACATAGCTTCTTAATTGCTCTTTGTTCAAATAAAAATAAATAAATAATCCATCGTAACCTATATTAGGGGCTTACTCATATAGGAATGTCCTTTACTTTTACAGATTTAATTCTATATCACAGGCAGTCCCTAGTTAAGAACAGTTCCATTCCTTAATTCTGCCTTTAACCTGAATTTGTATTTAAGTCAGAACTTGTACTTAAAAACAGATTGCCTAATTACTAAAAATGGTGGACAGCATGATCCTTCCTCTAGCCAGTGAAGTGTTGAACTTGTGTAATGCTTTCAGGAAAACAGACTGTATGGCTTCATAGTTCCTGAAAGCATTGTGACGTTTTAAGTCAGATATTCTTAACTCAGGGACTATCTGTATCTAAGTGAAGCCTTGATGGTGCCTACTAGTATATTATTTTTTCTTAGAGGTATGCTGAAAGTGTTTCATCTCCCTTTTTTTGGTGCTCAATAGAGAATTAAACATATGTACAAAAGACTGATCTAAGAACAGTCAAACCCACTGGTGGTATTATTTTAGTTTAAGTGACTTTATGCTTCTAAGAAAATTTTCTACAGATTGAAAATTGTTCCATTTCTCTTTTCCCGCATTTTCCCTCATTGTTCTCATGGTTTAATTGAAACTTGATGTAAGATGAGGACTTTGAATCTTTTGTGAACGTTAATTTTGATATATTTTAAAATGGATGTCTTCAAATGGATTCCGACTCTGCATATGTTACAATTTATCTGATTGTCAAGCTGAAACCAAGTTTGTGGATTTATAATTCCATTTTAAGAATATTCCTTTTTAAATGTATGATTGTTTTTCAAAGTTCCTTTTTTATGGGATGATACAGTACTTTAACAATACTAGACTGCTAGTTCTAATGTGAATAAAATGAATATGGTTGCTCTGTTTGTGTCCTGTGTTCTGTATTTTCCTTAACTTAGTCTATTATTTTTATTGCGGACAATACTGTCATTAGTTCTGGGACAGCTATGAATAGTCACTGCAAAATCCTGAGAACTGTTGCTGCTTCTTTTAAGACTTCTGACAGTGTTAGTTAAACAAGCCTGAATGCTCTGAAGGATCTTTTTTGGCTTGAATCCAAAGTGCTCTCTCTCTCCATTAAACTTTCCATATAAGTCATTTTTCAAGGAATAATAAGTTGCAATAAAGAAAGTATTGCAATCTGTACTTCATCTTTGTTAAATGTCTTAAACTGTAAAAAAAATGTTATTGTTGCATTCAAGAGATCTGGAAACAGTGTCCATTGATGAAGTGGAACCAATGAAAGAAAGTGACCAATTTCTAGAAACTCCCTTAGATGGTACTATGATTCCTGTGGTCTCATCTTCTCTTCTACCCCTACAAACAGATGTATCTGGGTTCTGGACCATATTGTGCTCATAAATATAGCTACATTAAGACATTCCAACGCTGCATTATCTTATTTACAGATTTCAAACACACATATATAATAGGCTAGTCCAATGACATTACTGCCAAAGCTTTTTGCAAAATATGGTTAGAGGCTAAGCTTTAGTATTATCTCCTATGCAAGCAAATTTTAAAAAGAAATTGTAGAATAGGAAAAATGTTAAATTCTAACAATATGAGGGGAAAAACTTGCATGTTTTCATTTCTGCTTTTTGGATTGCTTAGAAGTGCATTACTTTAAGCAGAATACATATATCCATGTCCATCATCAGTTCCTTCATCTCATATCTTAGCATTTTCCTCATAAGATACATGAATCCACATCAAGAACTTCAAGGACATTTTCCAGTATCGGGTTTTATTATAGGTTACATCTAATTTTAGAGAGTTGTCTGGATCTGTTGGAAAAAGAAATAAATTGTTCTTTGAAAGCTGCAATGTCAATGTATCTATGTCTCAACAGCAATTATTAGATGCATGCTATTATCAAAAATATGGAAGACTGATTTGGTGAGATATACAGTAGCTTTTATGATGCATTATTTGTCCTGCCCAATATTGTTACAATATTCAATTAAATGTCTTTTTCTAGCAAAATGAAGTTAGCAGGCCTAAATCTTGAAGATTGACAGAAACTGTAGGGCAAACTGGAAATAAATGGCTAGGGACACAGAAATCTACAGAAGAACAAGATTTGTACTCCCCAGGGACTGTGATCAGATGTAGACAATAGACCTTATTCTTGGAGTTCCTCAAGTCATCACAGATGCTTGGCAGAATTAATTAATTATAACAGTCATTATTATGACTTATCAAATATGTTTCCTCTTTTTAAATGTCAGTTATCTCTTTCTAAGGAATATTTTGAGTATGCCTTGTGATGTAAATGTTTGTATTTATTAATCCCATCTATCTTAAATATTTAATGGGTATGCTTATCCCGAACAACTCCTGGCATGCTGTAATTACACTAAAGAGGAAGTAAATTGGGACCCTTTGGGGAATCACAAGAAATGAAGAGCAGTCCACAGATTTTTAATGTTTCATCTAGTTAGATTTGTGAAGGCAGAGTGGGAGTCTGAAGTGAAGTCTCTGCAAGTCTGAAGTAGCCAGTTCTACAAAGTGTGAGAACCCATAAGCATACAAATTTAACAATTGAGAATAAATTTTCAAGCTGAAATGCTAATGAATACATAGAGTTATTCACATCAATTTGTTCCTCAATTTAGGGATTCAGATACAAAAGAATTTGAGAAACCCTGAGCTAGAACCTTGCATTCTTTCTTTTCCATCATGAAAGTCCAATAGACTCTCTACATACAGAAAATAGATTGCTAGATCATCCATACATAATCTAACATATATCTAACCAACTTGGCAAAGGTTGCCTGATCATTCTTTAAGAGGAATAAAGGAATCCTAAATACCAGCCATTTATTTTTCAGGGCTTGCGGCAAAAATTCTTTTACTGGACAATATGTTACAGACTTCCTGAAACATTAAACCCATGTTTTGTTATATTGCTGACATTATAAAGACACCCAGCTGCAGGTAATAATGTCCCATCTAGTCAGATTTCCAGTTTTATCTAGATTCATTTTATTAATGTTTGTAATCAATTATTATGTGATTTCCCCTAATCTGGCTAAGTTTTGTTTTACTATTTTTAAAATAAGCCATACTTTGACTGTTCCAGTATTATAATTATTGGCTTTTACTGTGGTTGTTTTATTTGCTGTCTTAACAATTTGTTCTTTTTCCCCCCTTTGAGCTAATCAATTACTAATAAAGTGCTGCTGTCTACAGACTTCTTGCAGTTCTTGGAATTTTTATCTTTGTCTTTTGCCTTTATTTCTGCAATAAGGTTGAAACTAAAGGTAACATTAAGAGGGATGTTTTTAAACCTGCAAGTGGAAAGTACTTGAGCAGGTGTGTTTATGTGATAATGAGGATTATAGCAGGAGGAATGGGAGTTTATGCTATATTGCAGAAGGAAATAGTCATTTTGAAAATTGCATTGCTAATTGGAGTTCAGTCATGTATTATTTATATTTTACTGGGTTTTTGGCAAAACATTCCCTGGTGAAATTTCCTTCTGTGTTAATGGAATCAAAACTTTAAACATGTTTCTATATGGGGTAATATGTATTCGCAGCAGAAATGACATTTTCACATGGTTTCACACACTTCCAAGGAAGACTGGATTAAGTAACCGTAAATTAATTAAAGTTTGCATTAACAATGTCATCAACCTCTTTGAAAACTTGATCTTATATACCTTATTAAATCCCTTTTCTTATTAATTTCAATGGATATAAATTACTATTTATTTAAAGGTTAACTGGGTTGTGGTATCACTTGTAAGATACTAGGTCTCTCGGGGGGGGGGGG
>JANHFK010001865.1:21711-33070 GCA_036250565.1 Sibynophis collaris | reverse complement strand
AGCAGCCCATTTTTGCTGGCAGAGTGCTCGGCCCACCATAGGCACCCCTGACATGAGTGACATCATGCTGGCCATGCCCACCCCAGCCCCCTGAGGTCAAACAGAACCCTGATGTGGCCCTCAATGAAATCGAGTTTGACACCCCTGCTCTATACAGTGCAAAGCAAACAAACAGACAAAGCCATAGAATCTGGCCCTAAAGCCCTAATAATTGGTGCCTCAGGTGCAATCCCAAAACCACCATGTGAACCTCATCAGCATTGACAAAATCACCATCAGTCAATTGCAAAAGGGAAGAGCTAGATTTTTAAGGTTTTCTAAGGGCCAGTGGAGACTCCCAAGCTAAAATGATTGAGGGCCAATCTATTTGGCCCTCAATATATTCTGCAAGCATTAATTTACATTTAAGGAGAGGAGAAGAAAATACAATGCATTTTAGCTTTCCCAAAATTTGCCTCAGTTTAAAGTAGTAGCTTTATATATGAGGCAAAGGATTTAGAGAGACAGTGAAGATGTCAAGAGTAAAGAAGTGACCTTGACAGACATAGCTCAACAGACACCTGTTTCAATCAAGTATAAGAAGGAGGAGGAGGTACAACACAATTAGACTTGCATAATTTTTGTCATTATAGTCCATCCCCATATAGTGTAGCTCTATATAATATTTGGTACAGCAGATTTTTTTGCTTTTTACTTATTGGAGCTGACAGAAAAGTTCCAAAAATCTGCCTGAACTGGAAGAAAAGAAAATAAAGCTAGCGTGAATTGAGATGTTTGGTAGGACACAGAAACTTTACTGCAGGTCAATAGTGGGTTCCTACCAGTTCTGTCCGGTTCTTAGAACCAGTAGTAAAAGCGACGGGAGGCTCTGCCCACCCGCCTGGACATCATCACAGACACTCTGCGTATGCGCAGAAGTGCCACGCGTGCGCTCCATTGCGAGCCGGTAGCAAAGGTCAGTAGAACCCATTCCCACTGCAGGTATATATTAAGTAATCTGAATTACCATAGCAAAGAGAAAGAGAAATTGGATAATTGTGGACAGCTGAAAAGTAATATTGACTCAAGAGTACAGGTAGGGATCCTAGGAAAGAAATTAAACTTCCAATATAATAATTTCATTGCCATATCATAGTAAATTAGAATCTTATAGTGTTTTTGATTTCTGATTTCTTTTAGAAGGATAATATAAACTATGGATAGCCATCTATTTTTGTTTGCTGTATCTGTTGAAAGAATTATTGTGACTGTAGGTGTTTTAGGAAGAACGTGAGCACATGAGATTAGTGTGGAAGATTATGCATAACATAGACAAAGTAAATTCTGAGAATTTTTATAATACTTTCACTATATGATACGATACAATACAATACAATTAGAACTGGAGAAGATAACAAAATACAAAGACCTACAAATAGAAATAGAATGACTGGTAGCACCAATAATAATTGGTGCCTCAGATGCAATCCCAAAACCACCACGTGAACCTCATCAGCATTGACAAAATCACCATCAGTCAATTGCAAAAGGCAGATTTATTTGAAACAGCTTATATCCTGCGAAAAACATCCATATCTGCCTATCCCAGGTTCTTGGGATGGACTCAATAGGTGGATAAAAGTGCCAAATCCAGTCTGAACATCTGGTTGACTGTGACGAATATAATGATATGATATGATAAAGCAACCAGTTTGCTTTACTGGTTAAGGCATCAGGCTAGAAACCAGGAGACCATGATTTCTAATACTGTTTTAGGCATGAAAGCCATCTGGCTGATTTTGGATCAGTTCCTCTCAGCCAACCCATCCTATAAGGTTGTTGTTGTGGGGAGGATAAGAGGAAGGGGGAATATTAGGTATGTTTCCCACCTTGAGTTATTTATAAAAATAACTAGACAATCCATAACCCTTTTGGTCTTCACTTTAGAGATATTTCCTTACCAGACGCCTTAATGCTTTCAACAACGTCAATGCTTCTAAAGTACTTTAAAAGTTCTTAAAAATTCAGGGAGATATTCAGAGATGTATTTATCTTGAATGTAGCCTCTATTGAACTGTATAGGACACGGATATCATACTTGCGGTGTCACGTTGCCATCACGTGATGTTTTGTGATGTTTTTCTCGTGGCCTGTGCGTGACACATCTGGTCTGTAGGCCACCAGTTTGACACCCCTAGTATAGGACAATCAAACATCAGTGGATGACTCCAGGAAACATTTTATGACATTTGGTATTATATCATATATTATAACTGTTATGTCATAAAATGTTTTATAAAGTTTTATAAAATTTGTTAAAATTCATTTCCAGGGAATCATAGATCCCAGATTTTGGTCATATTCTATAAGTTAGCCTATTTGAAATTTCAAGTTTGTAGGCTTTACGGTTCTGGAGATTTCGTAATGAGTCAGTAGTATTTGGCTTTTATATTAGTATATTAAACAAACTATGCCTGTGGGGTCATCATTTTAGAGATATTTCCTTACCAACTTCCTCAATGCTGCCAACAATGACAAAGCTTCTAATGTACTGTCTTCACTGGAAAACATGGGATACATTCAGAGATGTATCTGCCTTGAAAATAGGCCATATTGTACAGTCATGGGAAATTTTATGAAATGTTTTATGACATTTTGTATTATGACATAAACTGTTTAGTCCATGCTGAACTGTATAGTGCAGTCTAACATCACCACATGACATGTGTTATGGCAATACAGCATTATAGAGTGGCACAGGATTTACTCTTATTCCATCTACAGTTTAACATTGACTTGATCCCACTAGGAGAAATCGACCAGAACAGGATGAAATATTATCATTAGCTGATGATAATCAATTGTAAGTTGGGCAGAGACTGCTTGCTTTTAATTTTGTAAACCCCCCATAGTCACTTTTGTGAAATGAGTAGCTATATTAATGATTAACTAATCTCCACTTTACACTGGCAAGAGATGTAATAGAGATTCTTCCCTGGAGCTTGGAACCTGATAAGGTTTAGATCAGGGGTGGAATTCAGCCAATTCTCCATAGTGATGGGAACAGCATTCAGAATGGGTTGTCCTCTGGCGTCAGCCAATGAGACCGAGTCTGCTGATTTGATAAAACTCCGCCTCCTTTTAAAGGCTCCAGCTTTTTACTCGGTCTCGGCCAGAGATAGTGGAAAGCATTTTGAACTCCCAAAATTTTTTCTCTGATTAGCTGTTTTTCATTACTTTGGAGAATTTTTCTGGTTTCAACTTTATAGCTGCTGGGGACTGTGAGTACAGTGATCTGGGCTTCTCCCTGCGCTGTATCGAGCTGCTCAGTGGCGAGCCAGAGAGCTGGCCGGCATACCTGGCAGGGCGGCGGTTAGCTAATTCCACCTCACCGCCGACCCTTGGGGCCGCGCAATGCCTCGGAGTTTATCTCTGGGCTTTCCTCGGCTGGGGGAAGTGAGCGAGGCATTTTTACATCGAATTGGGGGTGGTGGATTAGTCGAGTAGTCCCCGCCCGCTCGATCGGGCTTAATTTGAATCAGGTGGGAGAACTCTCATCAGGGTTGTGTTTGACCTCAGGGGGCTGGGGCTGGCGCTGGACACGTCCAGGTGGCCGTGGGCTGGGTGGGCATGGCTAGCTTGATGTCACTCATGCCTGGGGCACCTGTGATGGCCTGGGCACCCCCCGGGCTCTGTTTTCTGCTGTGATGGCTTCCTGCAGTGCTCTGCCAGCAAAAACAAGTGTGTCCCCCCTGAGCTCCATTTTAATTGACAGAGGCACCACAGGCCAGTCCTCAACTGTTTCCAGGGCAGCTCTGCGGGTCAGAATTAAGTACCATATGGGCCAGATCTGGCCCACAGGCCTTGAGTTTGAGACCCCTGGTCTAGATTATTGCAACGTGCTGTATATGAGGCTGCTCTTGAAAAGAATAAGGATTTTGATGCATATCATTAACATGTCCCTGAATGTCCATTTGTCCATTTTTTGTTTATTTTTTGCACACATTGCTTTAATTTATAATGAAGCTTAACTGAGGGTTGCAATGAAAGGGAATGGCTAGATTTTTTGAAAAATGTTATCAATGCTGCTATAACACATGCATTCACACTAAGTCTATAAGAGATAAAGTTATTTGGCTAGCTATGGATAATCTTGAAAAGTTAAACAGTCTCATTACTAATGCAGATTAATTTTGCTTCAAATTTTAATTTTTAGTGTTCATGATAAAGGCTGAAGACTTGCTCGCAAATAGATTTGCCAACAATAGTTTTCCTAAGTAGATGTTGCCAATAGTGTCACTACTTTTGTTTTCTGGTTTAACAGTATTTGGCTGTCTGATATTTGTACAGAAGACAATCAATATCAGACTTGGTTTAATCTGGGGTAGAACACCTCCAGGAAACATACCAGATGTGTAGTTTGTGCTAGTTTGGGAAGTAACCCAAAAATATACAAAAATCGAAAGCCAACTTGGAGACCACAATAGCAAACTATTTCCTGTTGTAAAAAAAAAAAAAAGCTACGGGAAGTCTCAATTTATGACAACAACTGGGATAAGAATTTCTGTCGTAAATCAAGTTGGTCCTAAGTTTAAGAAAAATTTTATGGCAGTTGTTAAGGAAATCACATACTTTAAGGTTCTGTATTAGGCCCAGTACTCTTCAACATCTTAATAAACAATTTAGATGAGGGAATAGAAAGGGAACTCATCAAATTTGCAAGCTGGCAGCTCCCCAGAAGATATGCTAATGTTCCAGATAGATCTTGACAGACTTGAACACTGGGTCCTATTTAACAAAATGAAATTCAGTGGTGAGAAAAATAAGGTTTTATACTTAGGCTAGAAAAACCAAATATAGAGGTACAGATTAGGTGAAACTTAGCTCAATAGTAGTAACTGTGAGAGGGATCTAGGAGTCATAGTGGATAGTCATATAAATATGAGCCAGGAGTGTGTTGCAGTTGCAAAAAAAGCCAACACACTGCTAGGCTGCATTAATAGAGGGATAGAATCAAGATCACACAAAGTGGTAATACGACTTTATAATACCTTGGTAAGATCACTTGTAATATTGCATCCAGTCTTGGTCGCCACAAAAAAAAAAGATGTTGAGACTCTGGAAAGAGTGAAGAGAAGAGCAAGAAAGGTGTTTAGGGGCTGAAGGCTAAAACATGAAAAATGGTTGCAGGAATAGGGTATGTCTAGTGAAAAGAAGGACTAGGGGTGACATGATAACAGTGTTCCAATATTTGAGAGACTGCCATAAGGAAGAGAGGAGGTCAATCAAATTTCCAAAGCATCAGAAGGCAGTACAAGAAACAATGGATGGAAACCAATCTAGAACTAAGAAATTTCGTGACAGTGAAAATTCAATTTACCAGTGAATTGTGTTGCTCCATCACTGGGGTATTTAAAGAAGAGATTGGACAATCATTTGTCCATAATGGTATAGACCTCTTGCTTGTGCAGGGGATTGGATTAGAAGGCCTACCTTCCAATTCTGTTATTTTGTTATGGTAGTTAAGGAAATCCAGCTTCCCTAATAGACATTTTTTTGCTGGAAATGGGGAAAAAAAGACCACAGATCAAAATCACATGACCATAGGACACTGATTAGGTGTAAATGCTAGCTGAATGGCATGTGCCCCAATTGCAATTACTTTATGATGGAGGTAGTGCAACAGTCATAAATTTGAGTACAGGTCATATCACTTTTTTCACTTAATTTTGAATTGTTTGGTTGTAAGTTGAAGACTACCTGCACATAGTGCAGGTATGTGGTCACCAAGAGTTGAACTTTGCTTGAAGCATTCATCTCTTTTCAATATAGTACTTACATTTTAGATGTTCTTCTTTATGATGTGTTTTTGTATAGTTCATCTGAAAGTCATGGAGATTGTCTTGAAAGGAGTATTTAGAAGCTGTTACAAAAACAAGATGTTAAGGTACAAGCATTCCTTAACATCTGGGAAAGGAGATAGACTCCTCCCTGACTCAAAAAGACATAAAAGAGAGGAAGGCAATATACAGTACACTCACTCTTGGTGTATGTAGTTCTAATGTTCCGTTGATGATTGGTTTCCTGATCTGGTCTATCTAGTAGGGGTAACAGACATTGGGGAAACTGTTATATCTTCTAGGCAGGGATGAAATTCAGCAGGTTCTGACAGGTTCTGGAGAACTGGTAGCGGAAATTTTGAGTAGTTCGGAGAACTGCCAAATACCACCTCTGGCTGGCTCCAAAGTGGGGTGGGAATGAAGATTTGGCAATATCCTTCCCCTGGAGTGGGATGGGAATGGAGATTTGGAAGTATCCTTCCCCTGCCACACCCACCAAGCCACATCATGCCCACCAAGCCACGCCCACAGAACTGGTAGTAAAAAAAATTGAATTTCACCACTGCTTCTAGGATTGTAATAAAAAGACTGAATGCTGCTACAAAGTAAAGCTTGGACCTGCTGAGTTTTCCTGGTTGCTTTATTAAAATGGATTGCCACTGCCTTCTTGGGAATATTTTCTCACCTTCCCAGTCTAGTATGGTACTTCTTGCTGGTCTCTCTTTCATGTACTAACCAGGTTGAACATTTGCTAATAAGTGCAGTAATCTAATAACACGTCTAGTCATGTAGCTGGTGTCTTCTTCTGGAAGGGATGCAAGATAGACTAAAGAGAAGACAGACAGACAAAAGTACTTCTAATCAAACAAGCATCTTGATATCTAGGAATAATGCTACAATTTCTTCTGCCTTGTATGAACTAAAACTGCCCATTATTAATACTTTTTTTGTATTTTTTTGCAGATGTTGAGTGAAAATCTCATTTCTTGAGTTTCTATAAAAGAAATACGCAGGCATGTATCTTTCCAAGAAACTTTCTTATTTCAGTATAGCAGGCTGGAGTACTAAATTGTAGTCATCTCTTCTAATTCTCACTGGATAATACTGATTCTTCTATGAAATTTTGTTTTTCTGTAGTAAAAATAAAAAAAATATTTTATGCACCTGAAGTTTTCAGAGGCTTTGCACATTCTGAATTTAATCTTGCTTCACAAATTCCTGATAATAGGTTCAGTCATAAGTTATATTCCTCAATTTTACTCCCAGTAAACATGTCCTCTCTCTGTAGGACAGTAAATTAAATCAGTCTTCCCAACATACTGGCACTGCATTTGCCAGAATTTGCAGAGAGCATGATATTTAAGAGGTATTTTTGTATTAAGATATACTGTACAAAGCTTGAGCTGCTATCGATCATGTTATTAATCTCATGGCAGGATTTTTGCTTGTTTGAAATAACTTTTAGAAATATTTACATACTTGCTAAAAGCCGAGACTATTAAAATATTGTTCTAATATTTTCTAGGGTGAGAATTTTCTTACTGCCACCAGATGTCAGTAAAATCCATGTTTAAAATAAATATGCAGCTGTGTGACATCCACAATAAATGACACCAGCTAGAGAAATAGCATGCCGATATGTGCAAGAAACCTATGAAAAAGTAAGCAATGGTAGATTAAAGAAAGGTACTAGCCACAGTACCTGCAATCGGGATTCAAAAACTATCTCTCCTTTGGATTAAAATGTCATGATATATAGCATTGAAATCGCTGCATCTTTCTGAAATACTTTTACTCAAAATATTGTCAAGTTTGTTTCTTCGAGCATATTAGTGGTGTTTACAATAAAAATAATAGGGAATAAACTTTTGTGTTTAAATTATGTGTGTGCTGAGGAATTATATATAATTATATTGATATCATAGATTCAGTGTGGCTATAATCCATGGAGCGTACATATCAGTAAAACTGAGGAGAAGGAAGTAGGGAGCAACTGTAGAGAGACAAAATGGCTTCCTGGGTCAAGTACTGTTTGTTTGCAACAAAGTAATGTTGAAGGAAGAAGTCAGGATTAAATACAACAATCTATAAAATACACTGGGATATTAAAATAATTTTGAATATCTTTGTCATTCTATATTATAAATATTTCTAAATATAATACAATGAAGAACACACTCTTTTTATCATTGGACTATTACTATTTTATGAAGCAGTGAGGAATTTAATATGAAATCTCAAACTAAAAATGAGTTGACGAAACACAAGTCATTTACTTTGACTCTTCTCTTTTCATTTTAGATAGGTCTTCTGTCGTATATTTTATTCTTATTTATGTTAGTGTTAAAGGTTTTTTTTAATTTGCAAAGCTCATTTTTAAATGTTTACTATGGAAAGATATTCCATCAAGGATCGCCATGAGTCAAGGTTGGCTATTTTATGCAAATAATTCTGGATGTTAAGAAACAGCCGTTTTATTTAATATATTATTAATTCATTGCCAAAGTGGGTGGAGAGGGGCTTTTCTTGGCTACTGTAAGGAGATGGGCATTTGTTATGATAGATTTCGTGTCTTTATATTTTGGATTACTATGGTAATACCATTTAGCAGGATTTTATTTTGAGGCATAATAAAGAAATCCTCAAAGGCGAAATGCCAATGAGATGCAAAAATTCTGAATACACTGATTCAGAACCTGGTTGGACCTTGGATGGATATCCCAATTATCTATAATACACAATTTCTGTCCTTTAAGCAGAATGGGGTTGCTCATATCTAATGGACTTATTTCTACCAATTATAAATAATATCTTTGAACAAAGTATTGACTGATTTATACATGTTCTTTAGAATTGATAACTGCAATACTTGTATATTGGATTTTTACATGATCAGCTATTATAGTATCTTGGTATTATAAACAATGAAAATGATGCATGAGGTGGGGCTTCTGGTTCACGTTGCAGCGAGATCGGACATGAGCAGGTTTCTGCATTACTGTGCTGAGTTCTCCCCACTGGTGAGCTCCGAAAAGAGCCAAAGTCACCCTGTAGGGGTGGTGAATCAAAGAGGGGTGCCCTGTGAGGTCATGGAGAGTCACAGCTCTCCGGTCTGACCTTGGGTTCTTTTCAGCCACAGCTGAAAGATGGCCACGTAGGTCCCTGGGCTGTGGGCATCGCCGCCTTCTGCAATGGCCAACTCAGCTGGCAGCACAGTGGCAAGCATGGCAGGGGTTGGGCAGGGGGCCCGCACCACCCACTGCTCCTTCCCCAAAGTTGGCTTGGCCAGTGGCACAGTGGTGGACATGATGGAGGTCGGGCAACGGGCCCAACCATGGGTGGTGTGGTGCCCCTGCTCGACCCTGCCCCGCTTGTCCTGTGCCACTGGGCAAGCTGTGCCGGGGTCTCCTGCTGCCGTAGGGGGATGCAACAACGCCCAGGGGAGCTGCATGGCCGGTGGAGCGAGCCAAGAGGGTTTCAGCCCCCCCTACTTTCATCAACTGCTGGTCTGCCAAAGCCGTGCCAGCCACATATGCTCAGCTGGTGTCTCCCAGTGGGGAGGAGCCCAGGCAGGACAGCGGATACTGTGCATTCGGAGGTGAGGTGGCGGGACTGAGAGTGCAGCCCCGAGCTGGGGAACAGCTGCTGCTTTGTCTCGCCAGGAAACGGGCTGGTACCCAGTTGCCCTCTGGCCCAGCCATGCATGCCGGGCTCGCTAAAAGACTTGCTGTCAGCCGGGTGAGCATAGCAGGGCGACGTGGTTCTCAGCATGAGGCAGCCAGCTTGCTCAAGTGCCCTGACCCACCAGGTGAAGGAAAAGCAGCAGTGGGCCCTGCTTAGCTGTGGCCCACAGAAAGCCCAGCTGGTGAGTAGCTGGGGAAGCCTGCTGGCAGTGGACTGGCAGGGGAGTCGCGAAGCCACCAAGGTGGCTTAGGGGCAGAGATTCGGCCGAGGCCATCAGACCGAGAGGCTGATCTGTGTAGTCCACACATGTATTGAAAATGATGAATAAATTTTCCAAAGTGAAACAATCTCAGCATAAAAGAAAAAAAATTGTCTCAGCTGAGAGTAAAAAAAATTCTGCCCCGTGTGCCTGTGCTGGCCGGTTGAGCAGGGAGGGAGGGAAGCCCCAGCCTGCCCATTCTTGCTCTCACCCCCAGCTGTGGCGGCTGTTGCACTGCTGCTTCCGTGCATGGAGCAGGCCGTTTGAGCCAGCAAAGGTTGGTACAGGAAGCTTTCCAGGCTCAAAGCAGGGTGCAGGGGATGCGGGACACATGTGCAGAGGGGCTGGGGCACATGTGCGGTTTGGGGCACGTGCGGGGGGGCACATGCCCATGTGCAGTGGGGTGTGCATTGCATTATGGGTGCCAGCGCATATGTGTGCTATCGCACGCGCGCACATTTTTGCCACCCAAGGAAAAAAAGGTTTGCCATCACTGTGCTAGAAGATTGAATCTGTAAAGGGGGCGTAAAGAGGCTTTTGATAACTCCTGGGACTGTTTAAATGGAACTGATTGATTTCCTATGGGATACAAAGAACTGTGATCAGTGTACTTCTTGAAGGGCAATTTTAGGTTTGAATAAATGGTTCTTGGACGACTGGACAAAAGTGTGTGTTTTTTTTTAAAAAAAGAACAAAATCAGATGCTTCATAAGGAAAAATGAGTGGAACTTTGAAGGAGATGCCATTGATTTTCCAAAGCACAAAAGATATCATGGAGAAAAGTTTTAAGGAGATTATGGAAAAAATGGAAAATACTATACGTGCGACGATGATAAAGATCTAGATGCTTAGAAAAGGGAGGCGCCAACAGAAGGAATGGAGGAAAAGATAGAACCGAAAATCCAGCTTACAAAAGAAGACAAGGAGATAGTAATAAAAATAACAGTGATTGATGAATTAAACCAGGGGGGAAATGTTTTAAGAGAGTTGAAAAGAGAATTGGAGATACAGGAAGATACTTTTGAATGGGAGATAGGGGTTTGGGCAGATACTTTGGAAGCTAGGTAGTGAAAGATGGTAGAGATGGGAGAAATACTTAGATTGAATAGCCAAGAAGTAAATGCAGACAGAGATCCAAGAGAGGAATATGGGAGGCAAGTTAAAAAAAAGCATAGCAACTAAAGTACTGAAGCAGGCAAGACGATGAATAGAAAGGAAAGGGATTATCTTTTTTTCATGTTTTGATTTGCTTTTCTTTTTCTTTCTCTTCTTTTTTAGAATGGTGGCATGATTATAAGTTAGGTAGAAATAAGAGAAGGGGGAAACATTTGTATATAATGGAATAAAAGTAACAATAAAATGGGAAAACTAGAGATTAAAAGATGGTATTATTAAGTATGTTTTAGTAACATTGTGATTGGCATTGGAATAATATACTGAAACATTGAGCAATTAAATAATGAAAGAACATACTTTAATATAAACATGTGTATTACTATCAGAAATATATAGATTTGATTATTGTAAAGAATATGATTAGAATAATTTTGTATGTCTAAATAATATTGGGATTGGTATTAGAATTGTGTATTGAAAC
>JANHFK010001864.1:153680-170961 GCA_036250565.1 Sibynophis collaris | reverse complement strand
TTTTTCCAGATCACAATACAAAAAAAAGAAGTCGGGGTGGGGGGAGGGGGGATGTAGGGTATAGAGATATATAGACAATATACAAGGGTTAAGAATTTTTTTTGTATTGTGAACTATTCTATTCTTTACTGCTAATCCTCATAGTTTGACAGTAGACAGTAGAATTCAGTTTAAAATTTAGGTACAGTAGTAAAAATCAATTGAGTACTGGATTATTCCTGAGAAATATGACCTATTAATTGTCAATTAATAAAGAAGATAGGGAAAATATGGCTTTTACAATTCTTTCTGCCACACTTTATCAGAATTGGCTATAAAAGGTGAGGTGTCAGTACTGTTTCAGAATAACAAATTAGTACATTGCACCTATGTATTCCAGGGACTTGGAATGTGGATAGTGGGAAGCATATATTCCAGCCTGGATTATGTGATCAGAGAGAAGCGACTTAAAATGGAGCAGTCAGCAACATTGAGTAGCTCCTTAACTACAAATGCTATAGGAATGCACTGATACATTTACTGCAGTTTTTTTTCTCTGCAGCTTACAACCAGATCCAGCCCATTTTAAAATTTGATGGAGAAAAAAGTGCTTTAATGGTGTGGTGCTTCTGTAATGTTCATGTAATTAGAATAAATGGTTAACAATTACATATAGTGAAATTGACATTTTAAACACAGACTCCCTGCAAATAGAATCCTACACATAGAGAATGTTAGCACTAGAAGTTATTATATTACTATTTTGTATAAATTCTTTTAGTGTTGTTCAATAACAATTCAAACGTTATTCTGTTTTGAATTATAGGTCTCATTGAAGGTTATTTAACAGAAAGACATACTTTGGAAGACGCTTTAAATCTTAAAGAAGAATCTGAGCATCGTCTTGTTACAGAATTGGAAAAGCTTAAAGCACAGATTCAGAAATTAACCGAGCAGAATGCAAGATTTGCAGAGGAACAAAAATTACTAATAAGTCAAAATAGAGCTTTGGCTGCCAACGTGGGAGAGAGAGATGTTGGTATGAAAGGAAATATATATTACTATATTAAATACATGTAAATCTTGGCTGGAGAATAAGGCTGCTGCCATGTTAATGTAATTTTCATTGTATTTAAAAATCTACTTAAAACAAAAATAGGCAGTAGTATTTCTGTTGGTTAAGCTGTAGCACAAGTATCATTTCTAACAGCACTTCAAAGTAATATTTTTATTAATGACTTTAAAAAATGAGAGTTCATGTTTCTTGAAAGATTATTTTGCATTGTGACCCATACCATATAGACATGATTATACATGGATCTGGGGAGAATGAGGATAACCTTTTCACAAAAACTGATTGAAATTTGGGAAAGCTATGGTGAAGTTTTCTTCTGATTAACCCCCCTCTTTTGCCCCTTGTGGGCTTACTAGCAATTATGATAGGCAACAGAGTTAGGTGGCTGTGACCTCCACTTTAACTTCCCCAAATCCTCCTTGTACAGCTGTATTACAGAATATTTTACAAAGAAAAAAGTAACTAGATTCCTATTCCCTGTATACATGCAGTCAATTCTGGGCCTTGCCAAGACAATGTTAGATGCCAATCTGAGTCATAATTATAATTCTAGTGTATTGAAAAAAATATTAATTTATGGTAAATAACTAATATAAAAATATATGAATTTTGAAAACTGTTATGTTCTTGTTACTTCTGTTTTTCCTTTATGTATTAGAATTAATCAAGGAGATAGAGCGTCTAGCAAAAACAAATTTGGAATTACAGTGTCAAGCAGAGAAAGATTGTTCAAACTTTAATACACAGATGAAAATCTTGGAGATTGAACTTGAAGACCAGTTAAACAAAAATCAAAATCTAGCTGCAATGGCATCTGAAGTTATTGACCTAAGACAACAAATGGAAGCTCTTGAAAGACAGCTGAAAAATCAGAGAGATTTCATGGATGTAAGAAAAACATGTATAAAAATTTTGGAATTTTTTTTTTTTTGCTGCGCTCTGGCTTAAAGTATAAAATTATGCTAATCTATGAAAAAAATAAATGTTAAAAATTAATAATTAAATGATTTTGATTTGGTTTGAAATCTAAAATAGACTCTAATATTTGCAAAACTAACTTTCATTTTCTTAACAGAAACAAGCTATTGAAAGGGAACATGAACGTGATGAGTTTCAGGAAGAAATTCAGAAACTAGAAATAGAATTAAAACTTACAACAAAATCCCAAGCTTCTGGAAAGTCCAAAACCTATCTGGTGAGTAAAATCATTGCATATCAAAATTATTTTTAGTGTTAGCTTACAAAATAAGTATTTTGTTGGCTGGGCAGCCTTGTGCTTGAAACAAGCATTAAGAGAATCTATCAAAATGAAGAAGAATGAATGTTAGAAATTGAATATAATTCGCTGTGATTGTATGTAGGCTAAATAAAAAAACTATGCTCCATTATAATATGATATGTGTTCCAATGAGTTCCGTATGAATGTTTTGTTTTACACCATTTTGTTGATGTACCATGGGCACCAAAAGATTTTAAAAGATTTAACAGAGAAAAAGTAAATTCAGCTACAGGATGGCAGAATTGAAGCCTCTTATACGCCACAATTTTAGTAGATCAAATTTAGTAGACCAAAATCAAAGGAAATGAATTAGAGGCACTCAGGGAGAAAGTGAAACTTTATAGGCTCACTCATTTCCTCCAATTTTCTTGGTTTCTAATCAACAATGAATAAATGACATGTGATGACTGCTTACTCTAGGAGTTTGGGGAGGGCGAAATCGGCCTTCTCCACCACCCCTGGAGGCCGGAAACAGTGTGTTTCCTGACTTCCAGTGGGCTCGGAAGGCCCGAAAATCAGCTGGCTGACACGTGCATGCATGCTGCAGCTGAGCTGGGGCAATGCTCACGTGCCCACCGATATGGCTCCGTGTTCCACCTGTGGCACGCGTGGCACATGTTCTCCATCACAGGTATACAGGTTTTATCAAGATCAGAACCAGCTATAAATTAACCAGTCAACTTGATTCATTTTCCACATTATCATGGAGCATTTAAAGGTTCCTGTAATGAAATCCTTACAGGTAATCCTCACTTAATGACCCTAGTTGGGACCAGAATTTCCATCACTAAGCTATGTGCTTCTCAAGCAAAACTTCATATGACTGCACTGTTTGCCAGTTTCAGTACAGAATGGGACAACTTGCTGCAGGATAATTCAACAAATATAAAATTTAAATTAATTTCAATGGAACTGTGGCAAATAATAATAAAATAAAGTCAATCCAGAAATACAAGAGTTAAAATAATTTTGACAAAAACATGGTCACCAATAATAAAAATAACTGAATGAAACAATTAAAACAGCATTGAATTATCCCATGGCAAGTTGACCATAGTGAGTTGGCTGCAGCACGTTGGCTGTGGTGAGTTGTCCTAGATCGATTTCAATAATCCCAGTTACTATTGTTAGGGCAGAATCATGCTGTCATTAGACCAGAACCTCACACTTTTCCTGCCCTGCCATTGTTGCCTCTGCTTCAACTCTTCCCACCTGCCTATTTCACCCTTTTCTCTACTCTTTTGGCCACCTTACACTTTGCCATCTTTGCTGTCCCTGTCACTGTATGCTCTTTTTACACTACTGCGGCCTTGCCCTTTGCTATGCATGCTCCACCACCTTTGTCTTTTTCCTCCCACTGCTGAGGAACTTGGGGAGTTGGGGTAGAGTGGAGATAGCAGGAGCAACTTGTGATATTCCCTTCAGCTTCTCCATTGACTTTGTTTCTGGAAAACCGGGAGGGAATATCACAAATGGCAATCACATGACTGCAGCTTGCAATGTTGTAATCATAACATCTGGCATGTCTGGATCATAATCTTTTTAAATTTAATTTTATTAGAAGTTTTCTCTTAATATAAAATAGAAATAAAGATAATGAAAAAGGAGATACGTGAGGGAAGTGAGAAAAATTTTAAAAAGAAATAAAAAGTAATTTCTGACTTTTTTCAGTGCAATAAAATACAGTACATAATAAAGCTGTAGAATCAACTTTTTAAACATTACAAAGTTAAAGATGCTTATTAATTAATTATAATTAGGTATACTGTTTTATCTAAGCCTACCCTTCCTATTCATTTCTGATGCAAGGCAGGACGACATGAGACCTATATGTATCTTAGCATTTTTATGGCTGTATCATTAAATCTAGAATATGTTGAATATATAAATTGTTGAAGTATAGTGTATTTAGACTTGACTACCACACATGCAGTGGGACTTATCTTTTTCTTCCTTGTAATCTCTTGGGATCTTTCAGAGACCCTCCAGTTGCCTTGGAGCAAAATACTATGAGCAGGAACTAACTAAATATAGGCATTCAGGTTTTTAGTACTGCCAAGGAGCAGCTTTTGATTTGAAACATTAGATTAATCAAAGTAAAAATATTAGGAATATGGTGATTATTTTCTTATTATTTGTGTTTCTTTTGTATTTGTCTTTTTAGGTAGAATCTCTCCACAATGAAATAAAAGAGAGAGTGGATGATTATAACAGGCTTTTTACAGAAAAAGAGCAAATAGAGAAACTCCTTGCTGCTCGTAATGAAGAAATAGAAAAGCTGGAAGGGCAGATCAGGGAGTTGCAATGTCTGAATAAGGAGGTGGCAAAGAATGTTGATAAACTCATGCAAGAACTGGAAAAAATGAAAAAGAAGGAAATGGAATTAAAAGAAGTAAGCTTAATTTTGTAATTTTGTATTTTTAGTAAGGGATTTGGAATTTATACAGGATAGCTAATAACTGAAATTGTGTGCTTTCTTCAAATATACAAACTTGTCAGTGAAGATGGGAAAATGCAAACAAGCAGTAAAGAAAAATGGAGCTACTCAACTATTTTGGCTCAGTCTACTAAGAGGCATGGGCATGTATTTGGCAGCATTGTGAGGAACAGGAACAGGACTGAAAGCTCAAGACTGATTGAAATATAATCAGGGAATATTTGTTTATTTTGAATAAAAGTTAAAGGGATCCCTTCAGATTTTACTCCACTAGTCATTGCCAACTAAGGGGGAATTGCTCATCTCCGTTTAAGGCCATTGACCCAGCATTGTCCAAAGACATTTTGGTGGTCATGTGGCCAGCATGATGTCACGGAGTGCTGTAACCTTCCTACCAAAGTAGTTCCTATGTATCTCAGATTTGCATGTTTTCAAAGTGCTAGGTTAGGAAGCACTGGGCGAGACAGGAGCTCACCCTGTCAACATGGTGCTCTGGTCTCAAACCTGGGCTACCAGCTTTCCAGCTGTCAAGCCCAGCATCTTAATGCTGAGCCACCAAGCCACCCCTTCTTTTGAATAAGTTTTTGTTTATTAATCTTATCTCATTATTATTGGTAACTTTCTTGATAGAGTGTAAGAATATATTCTCATCAAGGTTACCCAAGGTTTGACGGTCACCCCAGCTGCCTCAGGTAAAGCAAGTAGGTACTTACTGTATATTAAGTAGATGCTTGCAGTGGGTGATCACTTTAGTAACAATGGCCAAAGTATCATTTCATTTTATATGAAAGAAAGCAATTGCAAAACCATTTATTTTACCAAGAAAATCACTTGGTTAGACAGTATAAAGTGATTGCCAGTATAATGCCAGACCTTAGTTCTCTTAATTCAGATGCACGCAGCATTGTATTGAGAAAATGCTGAGGATCTAACTATCAATGAAGTGGTTAGATTAAAGCATTCAGGATAGCCAGTTGCTGATGTTTCTGTGCAGATAAAGAAAACACTGGATAATTAAGATTTTGCTTCCTGAACACTTTGGGATATGTCTTACATATTTTTGGCTGCTAATCACAAAAATAACCTGTAATTTAACCTATTGCTTAATGTTCTATAGAAATCTTCAGTTTTTACACAATGGCAATTTACATCTTCAGTACTTGTTGGGTATGCTGCACACATGAAAGAAACATACAAAACATGGAACTGTTGTTGAAGCACATCCAGTACATCAAATACAACTGGAATATCTACGGAGATCCAAAAATAGTGGCTCTGCTACTTGAAATGTAGCTCAGATATATACCAAGTACTGTTGTTACATATGCAGATGGGACAGCTATGCAAGAGGGTCACCTTACATTAAAAAGAAATGGCCACTCTGAAAGATTTTGGTTCTAGGACAGAAAAATGTGGCCCATGAACCCCTTATTGACCAGGCAAATATTTTTGCCCCCGCTTTACATAAAACTCACTGTTTAAAAAATTTGTTTCCAAGTATAACCGATGCCAAGATTAAGGAAGGCATTTGTTGGTCCACAGATCAGATACATTATTAGTGTCAAGCAATTCAAAGATCTGTTAGCCAAGCTAGACAAAATTGCCTGGAATGCATTCAGAGATGTTGTTGAGAATTTTCTTGGCAACTACAGAGCACCAACATACATTCATCTGGTTGACAAACTTCTTATGGCACATATGACCACGGAATTCAAAAAGTCACTAAGATTCATTTTCTGTATTCACACTTGGACTTCTTTCCCCAAAATCTAGATGCAGTCAGTGAAAAACATGGTGAAGATTTTCATTAGGATATTGTCATAATTAAAAAATGATATCAGGGCAATTGGAATCAATTAATTCTGGCTGATTGGCTATTGTTAGACACTACAGTGAGGAGCATCGGGCACTTGAGTATAAACCAAAATCAGCTAAACACTTCTGGCCCTATTGAACTCATGCAGCATGTCAGAAATATTAGTAACTAAATACATTATAATAATTGAAAATTAATTTCATACTCTCAAGATTTCTATGTGATATGTATGTCCTTCTGAAATTATATTTGTGTTCAGTTTGAAGGAATCTCTGATAAGCATCAGAAGGTTTCCAGAAAGCAAAACTTTTGAAAAAAGTTGTTGTCCATTGAAATTAAACCGGGAAAGAAGAATTATAGTGGGAATATGGAACATGATCATGGAAAAACTCAATACAATAAAATATATTCATGAACTGTCCATTGGCATCTTAAGCATTAACAAATAGAAATGGCCTGGAATTAGACATTTTCAGTCAGAAGATCATACTGTTCACTAGCTAGGACATGAAAAATTGCTTCAGGAAGAATTTAGCAAGAACAATAGATATAATGCAAACAATGACCAAATAATACCAATTAGACTTCTTGGACTTTAATATGAAGATTATCCAAGTTTATACTCAATGACTGATGTAGAAGAAAAGGAGGTTGATGAGTTTTATGGTCAAGTTCAATCTGAAAGTGAACACAACATGTAAGCAGGATGAGTTGGTTGGAGACTGGAATACCAAAGATGGAGATATTGACAAAAATATAGTTGGATTATGCAGCCTAGGAAACAAAAATGAAACAAAAGAATTATTTACCAACTTCTGCTGATCACATTGCAAGATGACCAAGGCCTGAGGGACTGATTGCAGGGACCCATGATCCAGGAAAGGGTGCAACTAGCATGCAACCCAAAATTGTACAAAGTTTCTCCTAGCCACAACTGCCAATTCCTAGCCACAACTGCCAACTCTTCAAGCAAGAGTTGTGAGTCTAGGAAGAACCCCAAGTTGTGCATAGGGTCTGTCTGGTACAGTGCAACTCTATCCAGAACTAAAGAAGATCCATGTAACTATAGCCATTCCGAGTCTTATCAGGGTTCAACCAAAGTCTGTTGTCCCCATCCAGACCCCATAGCCTGCAAGACAGTAGCAACAGCAACATATGGGTCACCTGGATGAAGATATGAGTATTGTCAAGAAAATTGATGGAGCCTTATCCCATCATGGCAGATGATGTCTCCCAGCAGCTACCTGTAGATGTTAAAGAGGAGCGCAGAAAGTACCATGCCCTGCATATGTGACAAAGGAATGGCCATGGACTGGGCCTCTCATTCTCTATCAATACTGATTAGGACCAGCCGTAGAAAACAGCCAAACCAATGCAAAACTATGCCACCTAGATCTTGTAACCATACCAAAAGGCTATTATGGTCAGTGGTATTGAAGGCTGCTGAGAAGTCAAGGAGAGCAAGGATGGATGCATTATTCCTATCATGCTTTTGCGAGATTATCAAATCACAAGTGTGATCAATACTGTTTCTCGCCCGGAACCAGGCCTGAAATCCAAGTGGATTTTAAGAACATTAAATATGTTCAAAGGTTAGCAATGATAATCAAGGGAATAAGAAGCTAAATCCACTGAAGAAAAAAATTATTATGGATTTGAGTCCATAGTGTGGACTCAAGTGAGATAGCAGTTCTCAGGAACTGAGAGGCCAAAAATGAGATAGCACTTTAATATTTCTGGAACGAAACCAACTATCCAGAACAGTGGGGAAAATTCTCTTTATTAAATGTATTCAACAACAAGATGTAAAGAATGGTTTAACTAGAATTTATTTACTGGAAAGGAGGGATTGTACTGGATTGCCTAATTATAGGGTTTTGTGATTCTGAACTATCTTCAATTTAGACAATACATACAAAATCCTTTCAAAAAATGATCACATAATTACTGACTAGAATAGCACTTGCCTCTTGCTTTTGATATTTCTAGAAAGCTAAAACAATATGTATGAAAAAATACTTACTTATTCAATATTTACCTATACAAGCAATTTTTGATGTTTTACAGGATAAAGGAACATTGCAACAGCAACATAACAAAAATTTAATTCTGATTTCCACTTTGCAATCTAAACTAGATGAAGTTAGACATAGAGTACTTACTGATACTAATGAGGATCATATGTTAAAGGAACAACTAAAAATACAGGAAGAACTTACAACAAAAAAAAGAGAGGTAAATCAAATTAACTCAAAACTCAGTGGGAACAAATTTCATGTTGATTCTTCTCATGTAAAAAATATAATTAGCAGTGAAAAATCCTATTCCAGGAATATAATTTATAAATGCATAATGTCTTTTGTAAAAGTCCACAGATCCTTTTTCTTTTGTTTGCAGATGTTTATACAGGTAGTCCTCATTTAAAGACAATTTTTTCAGCAATTGTTTGAAGTTACGACAATGCTGAATGAGATTTACGATCATTCATCTCTGCCTCCTGAAACATCCCAATTTAATTTCTATCTCTCATGGGCAGATGGAACATTTTATATTCTCTTCTCTAAGATACAAAGAATATTAGGTCTTATTTAGTTCTAAGAAAAATCTTCATGGTTAAATGGAGTAAGCAGAAAACATTTCCATACTTGCACAAAATGGCATTTATTTAATTTCCACAACCCATAAAAAGAATTAAGTCTCTTCCAAACTCTCTTACTTTTCTGATCTATGGAAAGAAAAGTCGGTTTCCTTGATGATTGCTTGTAAACAGTAAAGCTAGCACATTAATCACTCATTTTTCTAAGAGAGTTTATAGCTCAGGTTTGAAAATCTGAGCATACTTTTTTTTCTTTTAATAGATGTTTACAGTTTAGGATTCGTTCTAACTGAAATATATATAATTTATACAAATAACTAATGTGAACTTTTACATATATTGATAGAATGATTGAAGATAGTAATACTTCGTTTAATTCTATAATTTCATTTTGCTTCAGGTTGCTGATTTATTAGAACAACTTGAAAAATTTAAAGATAATTTAATGAAGAAAAATGAAGAAATCTTACAGCTGAAATCAAAATTAGAAGTGGAAAAAAATGCTAACATCAACAAACTAATCCAATTGAAAGAAGAAAATGCACACCTGAAAGTATGCCTGCCATTTAATTTTAAGGAAAAATAATTTCTTTATAGATTGTGTTCCTAGAAACTACATATAATTACCTTAATTAAGGAGAAAGCACATAATGTGTTTGTGGGAGAGTTTGCTGTACCAATGCCATAAAACATAATTAAAACTAGACCTAGAGTTTAGATCTAGTTTAGGTGCATAGCCTTTTTTTAAGCAAATAATAAAACATGGGTAAAATTAGAGAAATATTGCACTAGGTGAAGATGGTATGCAAATCCTAAATTTAATTCCAGTGTCTCTGTTCAGAATTGGACTTCTTAGGAGAACAGATATTTATATTCATTATATGGTTTTCAGAAAGGAATGCAGAGCTGTTTTTTCTATTTACATTTGTTGAAGTGCTAACATTGGTGTTTTGATAGACTTCCCATCTAATTTCTAGGAAAAAGTGAAGTAACACTATTTAAAAAAAATAAGTCTTTGTTATAGACTGAATCTAGTGTAGTATTTTACAGGCTGGCTCCTATTAGTTAGAAATTTATCTCTCAATAGTTTTTTGGAAATAGACATAAAAATACAAATGGAGCAATTTTGCTTTGACTCATGAAGTTACTTGGATTAGCAATAAAATGTCTCAGATTAATAAAGATTGGTGCTGTTGCCATGATTCAACCTTTAGACACCTTTGGCCTGGACGATTACAGTAAGTCCTCATTGACATACAAATAGAGCAAGGAACCTAAAAATATAAATATAAGTAAAATTTTGAGGCACTAAAGGCTGTAAATTTTAACAGGATTATTTTTATACTTTATATGCTATCTGATATTTATGTTGTAAATAGCACATATCAAAGTATATTTTGCTTTTAAAATGCAAGGCTCGTGTATCTTCAGTTTGGGAGTATAAATTTCCCCCATTTAGAAGTTATGTCTCAATCCTGTTTGCAGCTTGATGTCTGAGCTCAGATACCATTAAGGCTAAGAGAAAGAATCTTGTAAACACAATCTGTTTCCTAGAAAATAGGAAAATGCAATAACTTTGTACTTTTGAACAGAATCACATAACAGTGCAAACATATTTTGTTAAATTTTACCCATCTGCAAGCCAAAAGTTGTTTTAATCAAGGTTATGCTATCTCATAATATTCCTAATAGCAGAGGCTATTTGTTCCAAATATAATTTGTTCCAAATATAACATAAGAGAAAAGTTACTGATTTAATACATATAAACTTAAAAAAAAGTATTATTAATATTCTCCACAATGTGGAACATATTTGGAGTTTCAGCATGTGGTTTTATTTTTGTCAACAGAAGGAACAGATTGTGATAGATTTGATATGTCTAACACAGAACTCTTTCTGTTAGGAAAACATTGAAAAATTGGCCATACAATGTCAAAATCCGGGTGAAAATGAGCTGGTTATTCTGCAGTTTCTCAAATCTTTGCTTGAAGAAAAAAATCAAGAAACTGATCACCTGAATGAACAAATTGAGAGATTGGAACAAAAAATAGAGAGTAGCAAGGAAAATGAGGTAACAAATATCACTTTTTAAAATTTGCCTGCTAATGAATGTAATGATAATAATATTAAATTATAGAGGTTCAAATAGATATAACAACAAAATTGGTACAAACTCAAAGCATGTGAAATATGATTTTAGAAGTTTCTACTGCTAAAGTATTAAGTTACTCTAAAATACTAGATTTTATTTATTGACCTAAATAGCAATAGCACTTCACAGTGCTTTATAGCCCTCTCTAAGTGGTTTACAGAGTCAGCATATTGCCTCCAATAATCTGGCTCCTCATTTTACTGAGGAGGGATAGAAGGCTGAGTCAACCTTGAGTTGGAGAGAATTGAACTGCAGCCAGCAGTCAGCAGAGATAGCTTGCTGCATTCTAACACTGCATCACTACAGTTCATGTGACAAATATGATAAATACAGGTAGACCCCGGCTTGTGACCATAATTGAGTCCAAAATTTGTGTTGCTGAGTGAAATTTGCTAAGTGAGTTTTGTCCAATTTTACTACTCTTCTTGCCACATTTGTTAAGTGAATCACTGTAGTTGTTAAATTAGTAACATGATTAAGTGAATCTGGCTTCCCCATTGACTTTGCTTGTCAGAAGGCCACAAAAGGTGATCACATGACCCCAGGACACGGCAACTGTCATAAATATGTGTCAATTAACAAGCATCTGAATTTTGATCAGATGACTACGGGGATGTTGCAATGGTCATAAGTGTGAAAAATGGTCATAAGTTCATTTTTTTTCAGTGCCGTTGTAACTTTGAACAGTCGCTAAATGAACTGATGTAAGTTGAGGACTACCTGTAATAGTTTGCTTGAGTCATCATTTCTTTTCAGCCCACAATCATGTTGAGTTCCTAATTAGTTTCTACTTCACAATATTAAAGTCATTAAAAAGAGCTGTCCACATAGATCACATAAAATAAAATACGTTTGTAATATATGTTTAAAAATAAAAAGATATATCAGAACTAATACATAGTAATATTTCAGGTTCTTGAAAAACAAATGCTTGAAACCGAAGTCATGAAATCAACTATAGAAGAACTTCGTAGTGAGAAGGAGCATTTGTTAAGAAATAAAGCAGAAGAAATCGAAGAGCTTCATAAAGTAATTAAGAAGCTTCAGAAGGAGTCAGGAGCTCTTAAACATATCTATCATGAAACTGAAAATGGGCAAGGCAATCCAAATAATTTTTCTTTGGATGAACCAGAAGAGAATCTTGATAATAAATTTAAGGAAGGGTCACAAAGTCTTTTAAAAAATGAAAAGGATGATGATAACTGTGTATGGCTTAGTAGCAGTCAGAATGAACTTCAAAGACAACTAGAAATGTCTTTGATGGATAAAGAAACTTTGCAGCAGCTGCTTAATGAGAAAGAATCTCAGTTTAAAATGGAATTTAAAATCCTAGAACAAAATCTTGAAAATGTTCAGGAATCTTCTAGGCAGCACTGTTCTGAGCTAACATCTTTACAGTTGTTATACAAAGAAATGCAAGAACAACACATGCTTCTGAAGGTGTATGTAATGCAAAAGGAAGATGAAATGAAAGAGATGAATTCATGTAGTCAGGATCTTGAAGTTCACCAAAGAGAGAGAGAAATGAAACTGTTACAGACAGAACTACAACTCCAAATAGTGTCAGAGCAGAATGTAGAGCAAGCAGCTAAAGTTCAGCATATGACCGAAAATATTGTGAAACTTGAAAATGAACTTAAACTTATGACACAAGCACTGCACAATAATGAGACCACTTATCAAAGAAAGATAAGTGAACTTCAAGTTACTGTTGCAGAACTAAAGACTGAAATTGAGAAAAAAGTGGAAGAACTGAAATTACTAAGGTCTGAAAAAGATCTGTTTCACTCACAGCTGAAGATCCCTATGGAAAATGACCAAGACAATTACCAGAAAAAAGTTACATGTCCTAAGACCCTTGATGTTGATCCTTTTTTTCCCTCTGAAGAAAAACAGAAAGGGGGAGAAGAAAGAGATTTAAGTAATATGCTTTCAGCATCTGCTGATTTTTCTTTTCCACTGGTATGTATTAATTCTCACTTATTGCTAAATCTTTAATAGGAGACTCAGTGGTTAAATATGGTTAAAAGAAACTGGGATGTATAGGGAAATTATCAATAATTTTTCAGTAAGCAGAATGTGCTTATCACCAGTAATACTAGCTTGCCAAATCATCATACCAAAACTTATATTGCTATGATGCATCTTTACAGAATTACTCTAAATATTATCAAAAGAATGGGTCAGTATATCTATTGGGAAAAATACCACAACTTTAGGAAATTTCAAACAAGTTCACTTTGAAGTATCACCAAATGCTAGATGACTAGGAAAAATAAACTTTTCTGCATTCATATTGAGAAATACAGTTGTGCTTCATTTTCTTTTATAGAAACAAGGTGTTTGCACAAAGCTTCATTTTCTGTTTTATCTCAGCTAATGTTAGGAAGTATTCCATTTACAGCAATTTTCTAAAGATTTGTATTTTACAGGAAGAAGATAGTGTGACTAATCTGCAAATCTGGAGCAGAAATCCAAATATTCACAATAAACAACTGCCAGACATCCCTTTCATTCAGAGGAAGCAAACAGATCATAATGAAGTACAGCAAAATCTGAAACTTCTTTTTAAAAATGTGTGGCAATCAAATCAGGATTCTCAAAACTCACAAATCTCTCAAACAATATCAAATTGCTTTCAAAATATAATAATGAATAAAACTTTTTGGGATTCTCCTGAGAATATGAGAAAAGAGAACCAAAATTTAGAGTTTCAAGCAAGTCTTTCCCTAACACCCTTCTCAGAAGTTGATGTTATGCATAGTATAGCCTTTGAAAGCCTATGCTCAGAGAACTCAATCATCCAGGAAGACACTCCTAGAGTTTTAGAATGCCCAGTTTCTTATTCTAATAGCAATGAGCATGCAGCAGCCAATCCCGACTTCTTGTCTTCTGTGTTCTTAGAACCCACCTCTTCTGTTAACAAGTGCAATGGTCTACAAGAAAATGTATCAGTAAGTGACTAATTATTTCCATATTCACATTGTTTTGTTGCTGAGTCATGTATCTTCAACAGTTCCCATGGAGACTAAATGAGTTATGAATGGTAATTACTTTGTCATAGTCCTTTTTGTATCATTTCACCATGAACTCTTATCAGGAAAGCAAAGGTAATTCTCAGATAATATTGCCATGGCCTTTTAGTAATCAATTATATGTAAGTGACTCCTTGAAAGTAAATATAATTACTTTAAGAAGTAATAAGCACAATTGCAGCAATCTAATCTAATAAAGCAGCTTTTATAATTTTGAATGTAGGATGATTCTACCCATTCGCTAATGGTTCCAAAGAAAGTGTTACTGATTATCTCGTGCATGCTTTGAAAGTGATTGGGAAGAAGTGCTTCACTTTTTTCATAAATGCAACATCTCTACATATTAAAGCAGACATTCCCTTTTTAAGGCTTCTATACAAGCCTAAAAGAATGCCAGTCTACTATTAAAAAATAAATTCAATGTGATTCTTAAAGCAACTACACTATTTCAGGTTGACATGAAAACCTAAAAAAAGGGGTCTGAATATTTGATTATGTTGATTATGTTGAATCATGCAAGCTATGAAAACAAATTTGTATAGATTAAGCCAAAGTTTTATCTACTCCAGTACCTTGTTTTGGCCTGGAAAATTTTCAAATGATTTCTCATGGAAGCCACATAATTAGTGCCTTGGTTGTTGGATGAAAAAGGTGATCAAAATGAAAAATTAATGATGGGAACAATTTGAGAGAGGGAGCCTTAAATCTACTTATGTCCTGGGATTCAGAAGAATAGGCAAAAGCATCTGATGAGCCATACCATAGCAGGTGAATTCTCCTCAAGGCAAGGTGAAGTTATATATGCTTAGTCAAGATGACTAGCAGGCATGGTTGAATGAAGCAGATAAAATCTAGATCAGTCACTGTACTTTATTTGGGTCCTTGACAGTCCTGGATGCTTAAGTTTTTCCTAATATCATAGAAGATAGTTGCTTTAACAAGAGAATTAAAACCACGTGAAGCTTTATGTAAACTATCAACTGTGGTATAATATTCTGACTGATGCCAAAGAATCTGATTTCTCTGAAAAGAAAGCTGAGTTTTTCAATTCAGATTTCTGTATGCCTGAAGAGATGTAGTATCTGCCCGAGGGTCATCCTCTAAGTAAAAAGAAATTTATTCTTAATCTTAATTCTTAAGCTTCTCTTATTGGGAGTCTCTAAAAGGAAAAGATTGCATTTCTCTGCAAATTTGGGTAGCCAGCACATGGGGCAATTGTAAAAATAAAAAGTACTCAAAAGAATTAAGAATAAACAAAATAACTTGAGAAAATAGAAACTAGTTTTCCTATTCCCTTCCTTATGTGTAATTTCCTTTTAAACTGCTCAATTCTAATGAGAAAGTGGAATTTAAATTTGAAGAAATGTTCAGAAATTTATGTTTCATATTGTTCCAGCCATATGGTTATGTGCAACTTGTGACTATTGTTATAGAAGCTTCACTAGTTCAATATTCACAATGTAGAATATGAGTGATTTAAATCTGTATAATTTGGGAACAGGCTTTTTGAAAGATAGGAAGATAATTTGGGGAGAATGTGGAAAAGAAACTTCTGGGGATTTATTTTCAGAGGTAGAAGTTCTGTGTTAAAGGAGTCCAGATGAATTTCATCTTTCCTAGTTTTTGCCCAGATATCCAAAGTCAAATATTTGGAGGGCTTTTAAATGAACATATTTGCTGAAGCAATTTATAACTGCTGGACACTATTAGTTATATTTATAATTGTGTTGATTTGGTTTTGATGTTAATTTATCATTTTTTGTTTCTTACAGTCCATTTAGGTCTATTTTTAGAACAAAAGGATGGAAACAGAGCATAAACATGGGTTATTAATTAAATAAATAAAAGCAAGAGTGATTGTAGATCAATCTTTAACATATCTAGGAATTCATTCCATTTTTCTTTATGATATCTAATAGGTAAACAATGCTGAAGTCTTCTCTCTGATACCACCTGAGTTACAAGATGGTGTGAAAGTGACAATGTCCAGACCTCAAAGTGCAAGCACTGAATATGGAAGCAGTGAGTTCATGGATACATATTTCCTAGAATTAACTCAGGAGCATTCCATGACAATATTTTGGGCTAAACAAGGATATGGAATAATTTATAAGAACAGAAGCTGTAAATAAAGTAGTTAAATTAGAAGCACCCCCTCCCCGAATGATCTACTGGGAAAGGTGCATTTCAGGACCCATAATTTCTAGTTAGCATGGGCAAGGACTTGGCTATATGAGAAATGAAATAAAGTGTACTAGAGAGCAGATTAGGAAGTCATTTGAATAGAAATTAAATACAAAAAGCTAACAGCAAACCACAAGCATTAGAAAATCATGCATTTGGTGCACTTTGGCCCTCACAGAGGATAATAAACATTTTGCCTTTTGTTGTACTATATACTTTATTATTTTAATTACTATAATTTTAACAAGTTGCATCAAAAATACAAAACGGAAAAAATAACATAAAAGTAATAAAAACAAGGAAGGGAAGGGAAGGAATCAATCCATTTATAGATATCCCATATCCATGAAATGTTAAATATTATTTAAATGTTTCTAAATAAAAGAATAACTGATAATATACTGTAAAATATGAAATATTTGCCAAATGGAAACATATTGTATTATTTTTTGATTAGTAAATAAAATTGCTTTTTCAAAAAAGATAAATTATTTATCTCTTGAATCCAGTTCTTAATTTAGAAAATTAATGCTATTTTTTCCAGTTTTTCAAAATAATTCTCTTAGTAACACTCCAGGCCTGGCATAATTATAATTCCTCATTATCAGATTCCTAAGTTTAAGGACCTAATTTAACACAATATTATTATCTTGCGACCCTTTTTGGACCGCGATGCCTTACGCACGGTCACTCAAGCTCTCGTCATTTCTCGCTTGGACTACTGCAA
>JANHFK010001864.1:128627-146421 GCA_036250565.1 Sibynophis collaris | reverse complement strand
ATGGGAAATTGTGGGGAGTGAAGGCTTGCCAGCCGTTCAAGGCCAGGGCATGCATGTTTGTGTAATGAGAAGGGAGGGTGGTTGAGTCGAGCAGAGGTAGTTGTTGATTGGCTTAGATGGGTGGTGGATGGGAAAAGGGGGTTGGAATTAGGGGTTTCTATTACTGGGGAAAACGTCGAACTTTTAGATTTGAGTTTTCCCAGATGTGCCAGTGTCTGTTCTCAAATAAAATGGAACTCTGAAGTATGATCGTTCGGAGTCTGTTTGTTTGGAGAGGGGTTTCTGGAACGTTGACATTAACTCGAATCTCACTATCATCACCAGCACCCTGAAAAGGGCTGTTTGGGGTGCTGATCCCCAGCAGTACCCTGCACTCGGGTACTGTAAAAACTCAGTGAAAATGGAAGAGGAAAACCTGATGGGAGGAGCGACACTACCATTTGATAAACTTTGAATATGTTGTCCTATATTGGAAGGGTAGCCTAACAAGATCTTCTGGATGAAGGTACTGGTTTTGGCAGCGGTCTATTCTCCGATCTAGCTTTTTGGCTCCTGGATGTTTCATTACCAAACTAGGTAACACCTTCCCCAGGGTTTTGGGTGAAGGGACTTGTTCGGATTCTCTTCTGCTAATATAGGTTCTATGTGGTATTGTGTCAGTTGTGTGACTGGTTGTGTAACTGGTTGTTTGTGAGGCACAAAATTCAACTGGTGAGAAGGTGGTCCTAGTGACACGTTTTCTTATTGGTTGATATGCAGGTTCAAAGTCGATGTGTTTATTGATGGATTTGTTGATAGAGTGCCAGACTTCAATGAATTCGTGAGCGTGATGGGTTTTGGCATGGCCAATGACTTTGGCTTTGTCCCAGTTGAAAAGATGTTATTCATTGTCGTCGTGGTTGGAGATCAGGGACTTCAGGTCATGCCGCTTGTCTGCCAGGTGCTGTTCATGAATTCTGTTTTTTAATTATCATCCTGTTTGTCCGACATAGAACTGGTTATAGTTGATTTTGTATATTACATTGCTGCTGTCTTCCTTCCATGTTCTGTTAGTTTTTGTCTTTGTTAGTTTTTGTCTGTGTGTAAAAGTGGGTTTTTGTGCTACTGTTATTCCTAGGGGCTGCAGTGGTCTGGGGGCTACTTCTGATGTTTCTTTGATGTATGGTAGGACTTCTTTCTGTGTTGTTCTTGGGATAACAGTTGCAGAGAAAAACATTGAAAAGATGCTTCTCCTCTGTTTCTCTTAGGGATTTGGTGCTGCAATGAGCTTTGGCTCTCTTAAAGAGGGCCTGGATACAGCTTCTTTTGTGTGCTGTGAGGTGGTAGCTTGTGAAGTTTAAGATTGGTTTCGTGTGCATTGATTTCCGGTATACGCAAGTTGTCAGTTCACCATTTTTCTGTGTCCTGATATCCAAGTTGAGGAAGGGGAGACATTTGTCTTTTTTTTCTTCCTTGTGTGTAAAGCTGATGCCAGTGAACACATTCTTGAGTAGGTGGCGTCTTTCTTCTAGTTTGGATAGTTTGAGGATGACCAAGGTGTCGTCCATGTAATGGACCCAGAATTTTGGCTGGATGATCGTCAGGACTGTGCATTTGAGTTTTTGTATCACTGCTTCTGCTTATTAGGTTGGATATCCATGATTATATGGGTGTGCCTTTTATCTGCTTTTAGATCCTGCTATTGAACATGAAGGTCCTATGATGAAATAGGTTTATAAAGATATAAGAATGTATAAAGATATAAGAATATCTATAAAGAATGGATATAAGATATAATAATAGATAGATATAAAAATATCTATAAAGAATGGATCTTATAAAGCTATAAGGGAGAAAGATAAACCATCAGGAAGGCAATCCAATGCCATCAGCTGACATAATCTTTGAGTAGTGCAATCTTCTATGTTTTGATTGAACATTTGAAGGGATGATTGAATGGAACTAAGCCAGATTGTGGGTGGGTGCTTCCCTTTGTGTGAAATCTCTGTTTGAGGGTTGACAGAGAGATCAGAGGATGATGATTCATCTGTGGTAATAATTCTTGGGCTGAGGCAATGATAGGAGAAAGGAGAGTTGAGGCAGGCATAAAAATTGTGACTCAATATATGTTCTCAGCATCAGCAAGTGATAACAAGAAAAAATGGTGAACAGATATGAAAGAATGCTGTAATAAAACTGGACACTTATAGCCCCAGACTAAAACTATGGTTTAATAATGAAGATATGTTCCTTGTCTACTCTATCTGAATACAAATGATGGATTTAAATTCATCCTTCCATTACAGATAGCCTCGTGAAATGATAGGCCACTTAACATGGTTCAAACTGACACCTATAACCCTGTTTCAAAGTTACAACAGTTGCAGTACCCCATGGTCATTCACCCTTATGACAGACTATAGGGATGCTTTAGTGGCCCTCCTCTCTTCTTCCCCATCCTGCCCTGATGGGACCCCCAGCACTTGGACCTGGTCCCCATGCTTCTTGGAAGCAACTACCATTTTTAGGGGCCCCCAAATTCCCTTGTAGAAATGGTGGTTGCTTCCAGAGCTTTTTTGTAAGAGCCGAGTGGTTAAAGTGCAGTACTGCAGGCTACTTCAGCTGGCTGTTAGCTGCAGTTCAGCAGATCAAATCTCACCGGTTCCAGGTTGACTCAGCCTTCCATCCTTCCAAGGTGGGTAAAATGAGGACCCAGATTGTTGGGGGAAATATGCTGACTCTGTAAACCGCTTAGAGAGCGCTGTAAAAGCACTATGAAGCGGTATATAAGTCTAAGTGCTATTGTTATTTTGCAGCCACAGCAACCTGTTCATCATATTCTGGTTGTCCCTGTGATATATTACCAACTTGGCATACTCGGTCCTTATATCTCTTAGCACAACTACCACAAGGTGCCTCTTGTACCCCAAAAGGTTCTTTGGTTTCTCTGTATATGACTGCAGAAGGATTAATGCAATTAAAAAAATATCTCAGAATACCCAGATGTTGAGAAGTATATTTCAAATAATAATTTTGTCAGTTAAAAATCAATAACATTGACAAGTTCCCTATGTTTATGAATATTGTGCATATACATTATTGGATATAATACAAATTACTGTATTTTTTATTCCAATAGAATGAGTCCACATTACAATATTTGCATAACTGTGTGAGATTCAAGGAATTGCAACAAATGCTAGAAGATCTGAAGAATCAAGAAATATTATTAAAAAAATATAACCAATTTCCTTCAAAAAATAATTACACTAACTTAACTTTTACAACTGATACTGTAAAATTGCATGTTGAACAACAGATATTTGAAAACATCAGAGAACAGCTGGTTCTTGTTGCTGCATATCTTTCTGAGTTCATATATAAAACTATAGACAAGTGAGTATTCTTTTAAGAATTCTCTTTGTTTTAGAAACATCTTCTAGAAATTGGAGAAATAAGGGGAACTCATCCATTCTAGCAATTGGACATGCTTGTCTATACCTTTCAAGAAATATCAGTTTCCCTGGGAAAAGATGTTAATGGCAATACCTGATATTACATTTAGATTAGCGATACTTAATCAGAAAGCTTTAATTCAATGATACATGTAACTCTGCTTTCTGTACTGAATATTAACTGCTTTCCAGATTTTAAGCAAGTGCTGTATGAAGATTCTGAGGAGCAGAAATTGTCCTTTGGCCAAAATTATTTTTGAGGTTGGCTGGTGAATATTAATTTTATATGACTGCAAAGTTCAACGTAAGATTAGTTAATTGTTTTTACACAAACTTATTGTCTTTAGCTAAGTTGCTCAAGACTAAATATACAGTTATATATCTGTTTTTTGGGACAGCTACTTGTCACATAGCTACCTAGATTAAATTTTTCGGTCTTGTACTTAACAGAACAGTAAATTGGTCTGCATCAAATGATGAGATAGTTGCAACCTTACTTCATATACTTGAAATCAAAGAATTACTGGCTTCTTCCAAACCTGTGGTAAGAGGGTATATTTTCTTTTCAGAAATAACTATTTAGATTGTAGTTACAGGTTCGAATTTACAGAAAACCAGCTAATATCTCATGTCTTCCAATAGGATAAAAATATTTTATTTTAATTATTTATATCCTGTTTTTATTATTTTTACAAAACTCAAGACAACAAACATATCCAACACACTTTCCTCTTCCTATTTTCCTCACAGTGATAAAGCTGTAAAGTATCACATTAGTGTTGAATTAATTCCAAGTACAGGCAAATCAAAAAACTATTTGACATTCTCTGCTCAGATTTCAGTGTAACGTAGTCTAGACCATGTTAAAAATGGCAAAAAACCTCTCACAGTAGCAACGTATTTTTCCAAGTTTTGTGATATGAAAAGCCTCTGTGGCAGAATCTTGGCATAAGCCTATGATCTTGTCCTTTAAAACCATAGATTTTCTAAAATAAATCAACTATTATTATATTATTATAATATAACAAGTTATATTATTGTATATATATATGTGTGTGTATGTACATATTTTATAGTATCTTATAATATTTAAATATATTTTTATATTATTTTATTATAAAGAATTAAAAAATAATAACTACTCCCCCCCCAAATCATTCCCTGGGAAATTAAATGAGGGGTGTATGTGTGCATATATGTGTGTGAGAGAGAGTTCATAAAGGGTGTGAGGGAAATATTACAAGGTTGGGGAGGGTGCACAAGTGTCTAAGGAAAGCTAAGGGATGGTGTGAGGGAGGCAGAGAGGAACATGGAGAGTGTGCAAGGGTGCAAAGAAGCAATGCTTGGGAAGGGTGTGCAAGGATGTGTGAGTGGCTGGCACAGATCTAGAGCTGGAGGAGGAGGGTGCACAAGTGCAAGAGACTTAGGCCAGCAACTTGCAACATTCCTTACTGGCTTCCTCATTGATTTTCTGAAGAAGCCAAAAGAGAAGGTCACAAGGGGTGATTAAGTGGTAATGGGCATTACAACTGGTCATAAATGTGAACCAGTTACCAAGTGTCTAGATCAGGGGTGTCAAACTTAAGGCCTGCAGGCCGGATCAGGCCTGCAGGGTGCTTAGATCTAGACCACAGGGCTGCCCTGGAAACAGCGGACCAGCCCTTGGTGGCTCTGTTTTTGCTGGCAGAGGGCTGCAGGAGGCTGTCCAGGGTGCCATATTCGCTGGCAGAGGGCTAGCAAAATAAAACAAAAGGAGAAATATTTCCCCTGGTCCATTTGAGCATCCAGGAAGGGACAGGAAAGGAGAAAGAGAAAGAGGAAAGACAAAGAAAAAGATGGGAAGAGAGCAAGGAAGGAAAAAGGAGGAAACGGGGAAGGAAGAAGAAAAGAGAATGTAGAAGGAAGGAAAAAGAAGAGGAGGGAGGGAGGGAAGGAAGGCCTTCCTCCGCTGGAGACAAAGGATTTCCCCAGCCCCTCCTGGGCCATCACAAGTGCCCCAACATGGGTAATGTCAAACTGGCCATGCCCACCCTGGCCACACACACACACACACACACACACACACACACACATACACACCGAGGTCAAACACAACCCTATTGCGGCCCTCAATGAAATCAAGTTTGACACCCCTGGCCTAGATCAAAACCACATGATCACAGGGATGCTGGAACAGCCAAAACTCAGGACTAGTTGTAACCACCATTTGTTCAGCACTATCATAACTTCAGAAGTCACTGAACAAATGGCTGTAAATTGTGGGCTACTTATTTATTTTTCCCTCTATATATTCTTTGAATGTAGTTTGTAATCCAAACCAGTTAATTATGTTCTTATCACAATAACATTTGTTCAGTGCTAAATAATCTTAACATTTAACATCTGATGGGAAATATGAAGACTTTCATATATGCAATGAAATATTTTCAGTGGTTAACAAGTCGTGTTCATAGATCAGATATGGCCTTAACCATGGCTTATTACATAACTGAAATTCAACAAGTAATGTTCAATAAGTGTAGGAATGGCTTCTGGGAGGCTAAGTACTCCCATTTTCATACTGATCCCCACTTCTTCCTCCTCACACAGTACTGATTGAAAAATGAGTCAATGTTGCTCCATCTAAATTTGACAATGTGCTGTTGAATGCTGTCTTGAGATTCTACCATACAAGGCATTTACAAAAAGAGGAGAACATGAGGTAGACCTAGCAGAAGATGGAGGGACAACATTAAAGATACATTGTTGTACAACATCAATCAACAAGAAGAAGCAGCTGTTGAATTTCAGCAAAGCAATTATTTAGGTTTTTTTTAACAATTTTTGGGAAGATTAAAAATAGTGAGCATTTTGTTTCTTTAGAGAAGTCCCACCATTCAATTAATTAAGAACCATCAAGGTAGGGTGTCTTTAGTAACTTATAACATTTCCAAAGACATTCCAATAACCTTTTTGATCCTCTCCACCAACAAATCACTTCTGAAAACTTGCCAAGAAAACTGCAGGATCTAGTCCAGACTGTTGCCAGAAGTCAATACTGACTTAAAGGTGCAAACTAGGTATCCTCAGAAAGTTATCCAGTCCTGTTCTAATGTTGTAGCAGATAGATTTGCCACAGTGTTTAATTTTTTTAACATATATATATATTTATATTGTTGAATTAAAGCAGTTTTGTTGTATTATGAAGTTTGTATCACATTATTAAAATGTTACATTTAGATTATCCCTACAAGTATAATTCACTCTATGCAAGCATCAGAAGGGTATATTTACCAGGATAAGCGTGGTTTACAGAATGGATTGAAAGCAACCAACTATGCAGCAACCAAAACAAATGTGTCAGAAAATAAGCAAACTCTGATGTCTTCCAGCCCAAAGGTAAACAACACTGTAACTATATTTCAGTTAAGTTAAGTTTACTTTATTGTCATTGCACCTCATACAATGAGATTAAATGCCACCTTCAGTTTTTCTATTACTTTTATTCATTGTCTGCCTGGAAATGAGAAAGGAAAGCAGTCTGGGATGTAGTGTGCTTGGCAAGAGAAGGGAGAGTTTTAATTTAATAGCTGAAATCTCAAAATAAGTAGTATCTGATTCATGTAGTTTTTAGAGTTAGGAACATACAAAATAGCCAAGGTAAATTTTCTTTTATCACATGAATATTTTGAGTGTTCTGGCTAAAGGAAAAAAATAAGAATTTGGGATGAACTGCTGCTCCATTTTTTCTACTCTAGATTCCCAGATTGGATGTCATCTACCAACTATATTGGATTGTTGTCCGTCATCCAAAATATAGTTAATTTGGCAGAAGGGAAGATTTTTAAATATTTTTGAAAAATAATCCCCAAAATATTTGAAACAGACTAACTTTGTTTTAATCGTTCTACATTCTTCAGATATAATAGTTAACTCTTTCAGCTCCCAGTTACTGAAAAAAATCCATAATAAATCTAAACTTCATTCTTTATAAAAATGATAAAAAAGCTTCATTCTTAGCATTTATTCAGAATTTGTATAACAATGAACATTAACAAAATATGGATATAAATTTGCTGCCCTAAACAACAGAACATTCAGCTAATTGATATTGTTGGATCCAGCTCTTATTTTGTATGTCTAGTGCAACTTCTGAGATGCAAATAACTTTTCACTCATTAAGTTATAGGTAGTTCTTGGTTAACGACCATTTGTTCAGCAACTGCTGGAAGTTACAACAGCGCTGAGTGAAACTAGTTCTTTAAGTTCTGGCATTCCAGCACTCCTGTGGTCATGTGATCATGATCTAGTATTTGGTAATTGACTTGCATTTACCACAGTTGCAGTATTCTATATCAAATCCTCATCACTTGCAACCTTTGCTGTTAGCTTTCCCTAAGCAAAGTCGAATCGAAGAGCTGGTAGGAAAAGTTCTGAGTTGCTCTAGTACAGGGGTCCCCAACCCCTGGTCTGTGGACTGGAACCAGTCTGCAGCATGCCAGAAACCAGTCCATGCAAATAAGTGAAACCCCACCCAACAGATGCAGGCAGCACAAAAACCACACTCCCTCCAGTCCACAGAAAAACCTCTCCACAGAATGATCGCTGGTGCCCAAAAAGTTGAAAGAGGCTGGTTTGGTAAATCGCTGATTTATAATTCATCTGAGAATTCTGGGGATGTTATACTCATTATTCATGTGGAACTGCTGCACCCCCCATGGCAGTCACCCATGCAGCTTCCCCTATCTCTCAGCAGCCAACTCATTGTGCTCATGCCACATCTACACAACCTTGTGCTTCCAGCAACAGTTACCTCATGGCAGCAGTCACACCCTGACACTCATACTAGACATTCACATACCCTCCTACATTCTTGCAAACGCAGAAGCAGCCAGCGCTGGCCACACCATACCACACACACACATTTCCCAAAGGCTACCAGTGCACCACCCCCACCTGGTAGCAGCCACTTCTGACCCTGCTTTGCTTGCATTGTACCAGCCACCTGCCCTTGTGCACCGTTCCAACACGGCAGCAGCTGGCCACACCATGCTCAGCCTGCATCTCAGTGGCCATTAATGCACTGTCCTTCCCTAGGATGGATAAAAAGCGATGTTTTTTTTAAACAAAATTAAATATTGGATTAGGATTTTTAAATTTAAATCGGATTTTTTTTATTTTTATCAAATTTATTTTCATAAAATGCTTTTGGAGTAAAAATCTAAAGATAGTTAGATTAATAATTTAGTTTATTCAGCATGAAATGGAGCTTGGTTATGTAGCATGAAGCTGTATATTCTACAATATTTACATTTTTGATAAGATCATTCAATGAATCCAAGCTCTGCAAGGTGAACATGCACTGCATTGATGCACTCACACAATTTCACAGTAACCATGAGATAAATCATAAAACAAAGTTCAGGAATATTCCTTTATCCCATTGTTTTGCAAATCTAGATATACTACAAACTGTATAATTGTTTGAAGAGAAATGCATCTGTACCACCAGGTTCTAAGTGTAAGGAGGAAGGGCAAGCAGTAAAAATGAATGTGAAACCTTCTAAGCAGCTTATAAATATAATATTAAAGAGCACCTATCATTTCAGATCCATCATGGCAGCTCCTGTTAGCGGGCATCCACTCACCTACTGCCTGCCACGTCCCTCACTTCGTTGTGCCACATCACCAGCTGCCCATTAAAATGAATGGGACTGTTGGTGAGTCAACAACGGGTCAGAGGAGTCGTCGCTGCGGGACAGAAATGACAGTTGCTCTTTAAAAATCATGATTTAAATCAACTTGATTTAAATCAAATCCACCTTGCCCTCCCCCCTTGGAAGCAGCCATTTACCTGCGTGTGTACTGCCTGACACTTAAGACTTCATTGTGACTTCCCCACTGTATGTATGTATGTATATATCAGGGGTGTCAAACTCAACGCCCGGAGCCCAAATCCAGTCTCCGGGATGCTTAGATCTGGCCCATGGGGCTGCCCTGGAAACAGCGAAGCACCGGTCTGCGATGCCTCTGCCAAGGAAAACTCTTTTTCTTGGCAGAGGGTGCAAGAGGCCGTCGCAGCTGAAAACAGCTCATGAGAGTTGCGTGTGGCCATTTTGGGCTCTGTTTTCGCTGAGAGGGTTGCAAGAGGCTGTCTCAGCTGGAAACGGAGCTCGGCAGCCTGTTTTCACTGGCAGAGCACTCGGCCCACCAAAAGCACCACCAACCTGAGTGTTGTCAAGCTGGCCACACCCACCCCAGCCCCCTGAGGTCAAATAACCCTGATGCATCCCTCAATTAAATCAAGTTTGACATCCTTGGTATATATCATATGTAATAAATACATACTTTGTATGTAACTCAAACTGGCAAACATAGCTAATATTTCTTCTTCCTCCATTTCCCCCCCACAACAATAATCCTTTACTTGTTGAAGAGCAGCTGAAAGTCCAAGGAAGTCATAAATTTTTGCTTAATGACAGCCATCAGGAGTGGCAGGATTGCCAGCGCTAAGAGATGCAGTTGATGCAATCACTGACTTGGTGCTTTATGACTCACTTAATAAGGGAAATTCTAGTCCCACTTACTGTTGTTAAGACACTGTAATTACCAGAACTCCAAAATATTTTCTTTGTTTTGTCCAGTATAAAAGATCTTCCATAGATGGAAACAAATTATTATGGAAACATAAGCAGTTCACAGGAAGTATTTTTTGAATAGTTTCTTAGCTACCCTTAAGAATTATTATTTTGTTTTTATTATTTAGATACAAAAGCTATATCGTAAGTATTTGAGAGCTGAGAGTTTTAGGAAGGCCCTGGTTTATCAGAAAAAATACCTTCTTCTGCTTTTGGGTGGATTTCAAGAATGTGAACAAGCAACATTGTCTCTGATAGCACGCATGGGCATTTATCCTTCTCCTCCTGATCTGAATGTTTCTGAAACACGAAGCCGTTTTTTTACCAAGTTCAGATCTGCAGTCCGTGTGGTCATTGCGATATTAAGGTAACTAATCTTTAGTACTTTTTTTTCCAAGGGTTTACATTAATTAATTATTTCCTGATACTAGTTTACATAAGAAACTTTTGCTGAATAAAAATTCTTGCAAGTCCAGTGGAACTAATGGAACTATTTAACTATTTAAAATGGATTTAAATAGTTGGTTAATCCATTGTTTCCATTTTTTTTAAAAAGAAGGCAAGTATAAGAAAGCAAAATATTGGGTTGGAAAGCACTTTGTAAACTTTGGTAATTAATAGTTAATATAGAAATACTATCTTGTGTGTTGTTTCAAGTTACTCATTAATGTTTGTCTTTTTCTATCTCCAAAGATTAAAGTTTCTAGTGAGAAAATGGCATAAAGTAAATAAGAAAGAAATGCCACTGGAAGCCATTTCTTCTAGCCTTGGACGCAATTCACGTGAGAGTTTTTTCTGATGAATCCTATAGCTTTGGTGTAATTGTTAGTAAATCATCTCTACTAAGTAAACTGAAAAGTAAAGTAATTATACATGTTTCTATTTGATTTATTCTGAGTAAACAAAATAAGATTTTATTATGCTGCAGAAATTGAAAAAGTGTAATTATTAACAGCATATTACTTTTTGCAAATGATATGAGACAGAGGTTGTTAGACAGCAATTGAGAGATTCAATGGATGGCTTAGCTGCCTTACGTTGGGGGTATTTACATAGCAAAATTATATATATATATGAAGATCTTGTTTAGAGAAATGTATCATTTTCCTATAACAAATAGGTACATCATATTTCTTTTCTGTATGATATTTTGATAAAATAATTGATATTATCCAATTACAATTTTAATTCAGTTTTATTAATTTGAATAATGTGAAAAGAACAGATGACTGTTATAGGCAAATTAGCATTTGCATGCCAATATAAGCTGTATTCTCAAAATTTATGTCACTAGCAATATTAAAATCTTACGCCACTGTTTATTTCTTACATAAAAACATTCTAAATTAATATATATCTTAATTCAGAGGTTTTCAAACACCTTCCTCATAATAAAATTAGTATCATTGAAGTTAGGGTTAGGCAGGAAATAAATACGCTACTTTTAATACTTTATTTATTTATATTTATATTTACATTTACATTTCATTCAGCCATTGCCTTCAAAGAGGGACTCTAGGCAACTAACATTATACAATAAGACATCAAAATATAAATTTTAAAAATTAAAATGTTCGTTAAAATTTTGAGTTAAACATTTGAAATTATACATTTTTAAGGAGGCAGGAATAATTAATCCTGTTAAAACTTGGTTGACAAAGGCAAAGAGATTGTTCCTCTCATTCCTAGACAGTTTTAGCTTCCCCCAGTGATAACAGATATAAGACTAGTGATGATGAAAGGGTTTTTCCTTTCAAGACAGGATTTCTTCTCAATTATGTCACATGGCCCAGCAACAGAGCAGCCTGTCTTCCTTCCCTACCCTGATCTCCTTGAGCTCTGAAGATCTCAAAACATAAGTGTACGATTGTGATGGTGGAGTACAGAGGAGCCCCAAAGGGCTGTGGGCAGGAAAGAGATATGAGGTATCTCACAGGTTGGAGGGAAGCCTTGGGAGGCCCAAAGCAGGTGGGCTTGTGTCTGCAATAGGCCTCCTAAGAGCCTCCCCCTCCACAAGGCATATCATGCTACAGTTAATGCATTTATTTAATGAATGTATCGGGAAGATCAGTGATGGGGCAGTTGTTAATGAGGTGGTTCGCTTCTGACTGCAATAGACAGGCTGTGTTATGGTCATAACTTGAGGACTACCTATACATACCATTTTTATTGCACAATATAATGTATTGTATTAATCTTGCTTATTTTTCTTCATTTGTGAGGAAACAGCTATAACCTGAAATTTTCATAATTCAGATTAAAATTTTACATTGCTTAAAACAGATCCTGTAGCTAGTTTAGAAGTACTAAAGCAGCAACAGCCCTTCCCAAGTTTTGCTGCTCCAGAAGGTGAATACTGCAACAGAAATAATCTCATGAGACTTGCAAGCTGCACAGTTAAATCCTTACACCATTTACATAACAGGTTAGTACAGATCTTACTTCACTGTATGTGTGTCTTCTGCAGGATTATTTTTACTAACAATATTATAAAAATATTTATATTATGCTTAACTAGACTCTTGTTCAGCTCAATAGATAAATAAAATCTGTGTTTATTTATTTTATTATTTTTAAAATTATTTAATTTTAAAATTATTTAATAACTTATTTTATCTACATGTAATTATTTTATTTCCATGTTTATGAATGGTATAGCTTCAATGGTATGATTCGAGTACGTGTTAATAAAAATGCAATATGAATAAAGTTTCATATCAAACTTAACTAGGAAAACAAGTCTTCTCTTTAAATTTTTGTAATTGCTATGAATTTGATTGGCTTTAATAAAGCCATCTTTATCCTATCATATATTATCTATTTTACTGGTTACATTCCTTTTTTAGTTTCTAGAATTTCTTTTGGTCATGCAATTGTTGAAAAGTAGCAGCATGGCTTCCATTAAAACTATGCCATTGTTTTATCTTAGGCCAAATACTCACAAGCACATAGAAAGGTTTGCAAATTTTACTAGGAAATACATTTTTCAAGTAGCAAATCTCACACATAAACACACACAAACAAAATCAATTCCCCAAAGGTCTAGCAAGATTGCCTTGAGAGAGAGTTCAAATCCAAAGCAATAGGCACAAGACAGGTCAGGAAAAGTTCAAGAGTCCAAATTTCATAACAGGGTTGTCAGCCAAACCAGGTCCAGAATCAATCACAAGATTTCAAACTCTTGTCTCCAACAGAAGGGTTTGAGCATACTTCTCTTTTTAAATAGAAGCAACCCTGGAGTTCATTTGGAAGGATGAGGTTCCTTTCTCGGAAGGAACCTTGTAGAATACCATGCAGCAAGCCCTTGCATTGGGAGAACTGCAACCTCATTTGTTCTCACCACTTTCAGTCCAGGGCCCCTACTGTCTGTGGTCTGCTGCACCAACTGACTTTCAGTTTCTTTTTTATTTTGCTGCTGACAAGGTGTGTCCAGCATAGCATGGTCCTTCCCAAGGAAGCTACTGGCCATGTTTTCCCCAAGTCTCACAAAAAAACCACCTTATGCGTCCTTGGGAAAAAAGCCTAGTGCAGCCAACAGCTGCTTGAGAGAGGCCAAGCTGGGTATGCTTTGGAAGGCAAGGCAACAGGGATCATGAAATACAGGGGGCAAAAGGGCATAGATGTGAGCTAGGCAAAGTCTGCCTACTGTTCTAACTGTTGAGTGGGCTGCCAGGCACCCACATTTTTTATCATGTGACGGGGGGACTGCAATGGTTACAACTTCTGGGATCAGTAGTAAGTCCTTCATTTAGTACTTTCAGTGGTTGCTGAAGGAATGGTCATAAATCTTCTAGAAATTATGAATTTAGATCAAACTTTTAACATGTGATTTATATACTTTAATTATATTATACATTTTACATACAGCCCAAGACAATTTCTCATTAAAAAATTGAGGTTCTTAATTCACAATGGCTTGGTCCACTGGACTGGTTTCAGTGTCTTCAGACAAGTACCAGTAGTACAGGATTAAAAGAATGGAGAACAAGGGGAACTCTTGGTGACTTAATTGGATTTGTACTGAATTGGATTTGAGTCTTATAATATGTAACTCAAAGCATCTGACTTAGAAATCAAACAAGTCAAGATTTACACAGACTGTATAAATAAATTTATTTAAGATGCAGTAATATATATATATGCAGCAATGGGAATTTCAAGGAAAGAATATATTTAGAGAAAATTGGTATAAATTGTATTGCTGTTACTCTAGTTCTGATTGCTAAAACGGATAGTTCATTTGCTTAAAATAGCTGGAAATGTAATGGAGAATGTCACATCATTTTTTCGTATTTACTGGCAATTGTACAAAGCTCAACAATTTTGGAAAATCATGCACGTTAGAATAAACAGATCTGAAAAGTTCCGTTCCCATTTCAACCTGTGATTTTTCTACTGAGGTTTACTAAATCATGTATTCCATCAAAATTTGCTAAATTAACTAATTGCTACAGAGATATTAAGTTTAATAGATAGACATTAGATCTATGGACAAAGAACTACATGGTAGGACTATGCTTCAATGTCTAAAATAATTTCATATTTTAAGAATAATCTGACAATTTAATTCAAATTTTAACCTAGTCCTAGACCCCAGTTCCTAGATTTGTATGTGGATTTGTAACACATCCAGAATTTGAGTTTCTATCTGCCTAAAGTCCTTATTTCAATTTCACAGGATTTTAAAATTAGAATGGACTTTTAGTACTATGGACATATTTTATTGTATTTCATAGTTTTAATTTTGTGATCCATATGTATTTATCATGGTTCTTGATATAATATATACCATTATTCACAATTCATATACCAAAAAGTTTAGTGTGGCCAGTTTGCTGTAGTAATTAATGTCTCAGGTTAGAAATCAGGAGATCATGAGTTCTGGTGTTACTTTAAGCACAAAGCCAGCTAGATGACCTTGAGCTAGTCACACTATCAGCCGTAGAAATGAGAGCAGGCAATGTCAAACAACTTCCAAAAAATTTTGCAAAGAAAATTCCAGGGTCTTGTAGACAGTTACCAGGAGACATCACAGACTCAAAGGCATGTACATAAATAAGGAAAATGACAGTTTTCCTATGACAGTTGTAAGTCTTTTAACACATCCTTTTATATTTTTCTACTTATGTATTTTCTAAGGTATGTAATATTTATTAAGGAAAATAATAATTGCTTTTCTGTTGTACAGGTCTACTAGTTTTATTTCACAAACTTCATCAAAAGATCCTGAAGATTCATTAACTGAATACATTGCACACTTGGAGGCCATTCAGGAAAGACTAGGAATTCTTCTACCAGGTAACTTCATATTGATAAATTCTGAATCAAAGCCTTATTTGATTCATATGTGATACATACTTTAAATCATACTTGATAATCTTAAATCCAATCTTAAACTAGATTCAATGTACACAATTTGGTGTGAACACTATAGAAATTTAATTCAATGATTTCCTGTTCTCCTTTATCTTCTGGAGAATATGTAAAAACTCCTCTGTCTGCATGATAGGCAAATTCCAGTCAAATTATTTAACCAAGTTTGGGAGAAACAGTACACAAATTACAAATACTCCTTGCTTAATTACTATTCAGTCAGCAACTGTTGAAAGTTATGACAGTACTGAATGATTAGTAGTTACAGCTGGTCATCAAAGTTGACCAGCTGTGGTCACATGATAAAAATTTAGACACTTGGCAGCCTGCCCACATTCATGACCACAGGGTATACTTCAACTTACCCAACCCACCTATCTCCCCCAATTTTTGCTCTTTTGGCTGTCCTCAGCTCAGTTGCCGCTGCTGACCCCAGCTGACCTTTGCCATCAAAGCCTTGGGAAGGTTGTGTGTGATCAGCACATGAAGGGCCAGGCTGGAGGCACCTCAGCAGTAGCAGGGGAAAGAAGACAGGATAGAGGCTGGTAGAGGCAACAGGGAAGTAAATGCAGGGTGGCTAAAGGGGGTGATAGAGGATTGGTGGGATTTCAGGCAGAGGTGAGTGCAGCAAGGTAGAAGTATGAGGTCTTGACCTAATGACTGCAACCAGGATTGCCAAAACTTATCACTGCTAAGTGGTGTAGTTACATCTTATTTGGCCTAATGACTGCATCACTAAGTAATGGAAATTCCAATCCCAATTACAGTCATTAAGTGCATACATTCCTATGTACTTAAGTAATATCACAATATCAGTAATTCCCTTTAGTTTAAGAGCACAATAAAAAGCTTGTTCTTTTATGTTACTTTAAGTGCAATTATATACTGTATTTTTCAGAGTATAAGACACACTTCCCCCCCCCCTAAAAGAGGGTAAAAATGTGGGTGCATCTTACATACCGAATGTAGCTCCACCCACCCGCCAGAAAATGCAGTGCACGGAGGCGGCAATAGGCTATGCCTATTTCCTATGGCAATCCCTGCAGCCTGAAACAGCTGCTTTTCGGGAGGCCAATACAACCGACAATCAGCTGCTTGTGCTAATCAGGCTGTGCTGAAGCTGAAGCTGAAATGGGCTGTTTGCTGCAAGGAGGCAAATTGCTGGGAGGCAGAGGCAGATTTTTTTTTCTTGTTTTCCTCCCGAAAGGGTAGGTGTGTCTTATAGTCCAGAGAGTCTTATACTCCGAAAAATACAGTACATTTTTGGTCAGATAATTTTCTAGAAGCTCAACCTTACATTTAGGAATTAGTTAGCAGTAGAAACTTCAAGAACAAAATGCTTTAATGTAGTTTGCTTTCTTGAGTGATATATTTTTTTTTAAATGCTGCTGAACCCCAAATGTTAACTCTATGATCTAAATCTATAAATCTAAATCACGGACAATTTAAGAACTGGCTTGTTAAGGCAAAGTCTGAAGCTAAAATTAATTGGTTGCAGTAGAATGCAGAAGCAGCATGTACAACTAGACTTATTGGACTGGGAAGAATTATGTTTCACTGTTATGTGCAAATTAGACCACAGTATGTCCTTTTATACATTATTTAAATAGCAATATGTCAATATATTTTGTATAGCATCAGATTCACTTAATTATAAGTTACATTTTCCATACTATTCAATTCAAATCCCATTTAAAATATATTATTTTAAAATTGTAATATATCTATTTCCAAAAGTTTGTGGAATAACAAATTTAATTAAAATTTGTATGGCTTTAGGACAAGCTGCACAAGAAAAGAGTTAAATGTAGTGAGAACCTGCCTTGAATCTGAACCAGAGTTTTTTGGTCACTGCTTTATTCACCAATGAACGGCTTACTAGTGTTATGCCCTGCGGATCTTTCAACATTGATGTGCATTTGAATAAAGAGATCTCTGTGTGATAAATTTTGCATCAGCTTTTATTAAAAAAAAAAAACTTTCTGTGTTTGAATGTACTTTTTACAATGATATTTCATATAAAACAATCCTCAGGTTTTTTTTAATCAAAATTACTGGGAAGCTTACAACTACAGTTTTCCTTTTTTTATATTGTTAATGCTAAGTACCAATGTATGTTTTTATTAAAAATGTTCAACTGAATTGCACAGACTCTTATTCAAAATACATTTCTAATGCTTACTTAGAATGATTTTACTTCTTTATGATTGTAGTTGCTAACTCATCCACATTTCCAAAAATAGTAATTAATATTCTAGAATAGAGTTCCTACTTGTGCTACTTTACTTTTACTTTTACTTTATTTCATATTTGTATACCGCACCTTCTCCCTTGCGGGACTCAGGGCGGTTTACAGTCAGATTTAAAAAC
>JANHFK010001864.1:17940-29086 GCA_036250565.1 Sibynophis collaris | reverse complement strand
GCACCTGAATAAACATTCAGTATGCTTCCCCTTTATCTAATCAGCTGGTTTGTTGTGTCTAAAAGTCCTGTTACTGAAGCCAAATATTCTCACTTGCAAAACTTAAAGATAAACAATGTATCCAAACCCCTAGGTGGCAGTGATACTTCGTAATTCTTCACCTTCACTTCTCATCCAAGCTTTTCACAAAGTAAAAATCAAGTTTAGTTTTAAAGAGCAGATTCTACTAAAAAAGAAAATTTATATATATATATATAGTAAAATTAAAAATATTTAGCATAAAATGATATTCAAAAATAGAAACTTAAAAACAGTATCAAAAGAGACATTGAAAAAGTTTTAACTATGTATATTTAAAGAAGAAAAATTAAACCAGTCACAGTGAAAAAGGGAAAAGAAAAAGACAATTGCATATGGCTGAAAAAGAAAAAAAACCCGCAAACTTTTATTCCATGCTTTAACTCACCGCTTCTGTTCTCTTAGTTTGAAAAATACAAAGTCATCACAGTCATTTGGTATTCTCATAAAATTAAGATTTAAAAACTCTTCTCACCCAGCTGGTGTACTACCTCCTGCTTTTTCTTCTTCCTGTTCCGTGGAGTTGTCCCAACTTCAGCAGCTTGAAGAGCTGCCTCCCTGGTGCCGGCAAGAGGAGCTTCTCAGGGTCTCTCCAGGGATTTTGCAATATCCCTGGGGTCCTCTGAATACGCTCCTCACACTCACCGTCCCTCCAAGACGATTTCGGTTCTTTGGAACCGTCCAGCTGCAGGGGTATCGGCAGTAGTTCCAGAGCCTCGGAACTACATGTCCGTATCGTTGCAATGCTGGCTCCGCCCTTCAGGCTGCTGCCATGGCTGAGAGGAAAGAAAAACCCCGGGCTGGGCAGGAGAGCTGTGACTCTCCCCAACCTCACAGGGTGCTCCTCTTTGTTTTACCACCCATTCAGGGCTTAGGCTCCCTCCGGAGCCCACAAACCTGAAGAATTCAGCCTAGGGAACATGGAGACCCATTTCTCTGTGGCTGTATCACCACGACGTCAAACCGGAGGTTCCATGTAGGGCTTTATAGGTCACAATCAACACCTTGAATTGGACCTGGAAGCAAATTGGCACCCAATGCAGTTTGCAAAGCAGAGATATTATATACACTGACCCCTAAAAATACCCAAGCAGCTGCATTTTGTACCACCTGAATCCTCCAGATACCTTTCAAGAATAGCCTTATGTTGTGCATGTTGCGATAGTCCAAATTTGAGACTATTGCAACATACCCACAGGGCATAAATGACCAATCAGAGAACCTCCACATACAGGAAAGGGCATAACTGGCACATAGATTGAAGCTGAGCAAAGACCTCCCTAGGCACCTGCTCTGACCATATGATCCCCAGGTTATGTGCGACAGTGCAACCTCATCTAAGACTAAAGATGAAAAACTACAGCATATAAAGGGGCATGCCCATGGCCGCTCCATGTTATAAGGTTATAAAAGTACAATAAGAAAAACAATCTGAAGCTACTGAAACACCAAATATTTTCCACTAGCTCAAGATATAAAGCTTTACACCAGAAAACAAATATTAAAATTATGCTACATCATAGAAAATGAATTAAGGAAAATAAATGCTATCATTTCTTTATAAGCAAACCAATTTCTTTGAGAATAAGGGCAAACAAAGCTGACAAAATATTCAGGCACCTTGTTCAGAGTAGATGCCTGCTAGTTGCCATATAAACTGGATTCTTGTGGTGTTTCAAACCAATAGAAGCATTCTTGCTTTCTGACTGACTCATATTTCCTTCATTTTTCCTCTCTGTGCAGTGAAAGTTTGGTACAATGTGCAAAGAGAGAAACTTTAGAAGAAGCTGCTTTGCATCTAACAAATGTGCAGTTTGCTTCAGTTGTAAATGCTGCCAGTTTAAAGGACAATTACCATTATGTCACCATCCTAATGAAAGGAGACGTTGATATGAATCATGAATCCGAACCAAAGAATCTGGAACCTGATAAAAATGAAAGTAAGTTTTTAAAAAAACACTATCCGTGTTATCTGCATATATGTATAATGTGTGAATGGTTTTCTGCTTTTTTTGTTTGAACATTTGTGTGTGTGTGAAAGTGCAAATCATATTCTTCATTTGTTGATGTTGTATCTAGGCAAGGCTTGGGCTGCAAGCTTCTATAATTTACCTTGAAGTAAACTGAATTAATTTCCAGGGTCTAGGGCCATGATGGCAAATCTATGGCATATATGGCAGAGGTGGCATGCAGAGCCCTCTCTGTGGGTACTTATTGAAACAATATTTAACCATTCAAAGAGTTTGAGATCAGGGCATACATCATTTTTGCTGGGATAGATTTGATGATTGTTAGAGATTGCCACTTGCATTTGCTGCCACCACTATTGCTGCATGCAATAGATCTACTCTACCTCTAGAGAGGTGCCTACATTTTAGAGGTATGAAAGTTTTTTTCTTTGTAGTGTTTTTAATTTTTGTGCTTTTAATTTTCTTTTTTAAAATTGAACATTATATGTACCACTTGCAGCTGTCACAGCCATACATACATTGTAAAATGATGAAATAGTTTTGTGCTTCTGGGTTAAAAAATTATTGTCTTTGTATCACAACACTGGGAATTTTAGGTATTTACTACTTTCCAGTGAATTTCTTCCTCTATATAAACTCCCATTTCCCAATGTGACGTTACATCATCCTATCAATCATTGACAAATTAATGTATTTCTCATGCTTTGTTCTTTTTCTTTTTGTAGGTTGGGAATGGGTAAAATGGGATGAGTTTCCACCAGCCAGTAAACTCTTCTGGCCCCTACGCTGTTTAAGAGAACAAAATTATAATCCTTTTAAAGAAGAATTAAATCACCTGATTGGGTACACTGGAAATCTATAAAAGTTACATTTTCTGGATTTAAAACAGACAATATATCAATATGTCCCTATGAAGAGACTTTTGTTATCAGTGCCAAGTTGTACATTTGCTCTAAATAGTTGAACCAACCTCTGTCAATAATGCATGTCTGGCAGTAATCATATTCCCTCAAAATGCTGTATTTTGGCACACAGCTTCACATATTTTTCTTTACCACAGTATTTTAATACAGTGAGGTATCCTAGTATACTGTACAGGGCTTAAAGCATGCTTGTGATACTTATGATTTTGATATTGGTCAAAGCAGCTGCAATAATGCATCCTATATTTTATGTTACTTTGCTTTGTAACAAAAGATGATTGTATAATAAAAGGATTATAGTTGTCTCCATAATTAATATGATCTAGTCTAATCACAAAAGGTCCATATGTTAAACTCTTCCCATTCTAATTCATTTTGCTCTCTGATTTAGGAGAACCACCCTTAGAAAGAAGAAAAATTACTACCAGTGTGCAAATCTTTTTTATCATGAAATCTGTGAAACTTTTCCAATAATGGGAAAAAAACCTTAACATGTTTGTAGGCAACTATACAACCCACATTGTGTTTAGTTTTCCACGTTATTTTTGCATGATACGCTGAATCAAAATTTGTTCAGCCACATTAGTTCAATATATTGTGTGAATTTTGCCTCTATGGTTAACTGAGTTAAACCAGGAACTTTGAAAATTCATTTCATGTGAACTGAGCCTTTAATTTTTTTAGGAAAATTCTTTTTAAACATTGATTTGGGGATATTTTAATTGGAAAGAAAAATTAGCACAGGACCAGATCCAAAAGGAAAGTGTTGGGGGTTTTTTGTTTTGTTTTGAAGTGACTGCTGTTTTAAAACTGACATGAACAGTATTTTAGCAAGGGATCCCAGCAGATAAGATAAACAGCAAAGAGTGAAAAAACCCATCCTGGTAACCTGGAACAGTCAAGTATATGTGCCCAAGTATAACAAGTGAAATCTTAATTCAAACAGGCAGGCTGAGTTCACAGAGTACATCAATTTAATTTTGGCTTAATATAGAGAACCAGCCAATTCTGATTTAATCAATAAATGAGATTTTAAGAAAAACTTTTTTCCAAGATGTTTCAATCCATTCATATTACTTAGGATTTCTTAAAATTTACCTCTTCTTCTAGTTCATTGGGAAGGCCAAGTCCCTAGCACTCCTACTGAAAAGCCAGCCCTATCTTCATCATACTCTTTCTCTCTATGGCTGTCCTTAGCTTCTATCACTGATGTTTTCCTTTGACCTGCCTGGTTTCTGATGATCTGACACCATTTCTCTCTCCCTTTCCCCTTGATCCCCCTTGCCTTCCCCGTCATCATCATCTTGAATTCATTCTCTCTGTCCTACAAGTTTGAGAAGGAAAGCCACCTCCTGCACACTCTGGTTGCCAGACTTAGGGCATGTTTAATGGGCCTAGCTTGCTGTTAAAAATTCAGGTTGTCTGCACTTAACAGTCACAATTGGGACCAGCAAATCCATGATTCAGCGAGACATGACCTTATGACCTCACTTTCCTCACGTTCATTAAACAAGACATAGTGTAACCACAATACTTTCAGTATTTTTAGTGACAACTTTCTATTTTATATGTAAAAGCTTTTATTCACTACTTACACAACCCGATTGTGAATGAATCCTACTAGCAAAATTCATACAAAACTTTTATACCATACTCTTTGTGTGCATTGGGCTACAATTCCCATGACAAAAAGCCTAGGAAGTGGGAGTGCTAGTAGAGTATTACAAACTAATGCACATGCAAAATAGGAGACTAGAGAAGTGTCATCTAAATATTTTCTGATTTTATACAATCGGAAAGATTGGATCTAAAGATCTGTTAACAGACTTTTACTCATAGAATGCTTCTTTAATGGAGTTGAAGAATGGAATTTTCTCCCACATCTCTGCTTTAAGATCTATTTTGAAAGATTAGAAGACTTACTATAAAAATGTATTAAGGAATTGGTGACAGTTGCTCCTCGCAATCCTTTGCTGTTTATAGAAGTGTTACTCTACTCGCAAGCAACAGTTAACTTGCAATTTCATAGATATTTATTTTGTGCAAAAACATTTTTATGAGTAAACACATACTAAAATAAATTATGTCAGAACAGAACATATTTCCAGTGGCTACCTCCACCCTAATTCAACAATTATCTGAAATTCTGGGATAAAGTCATATTCATCAAATACAAGAAAATGATTCTCATAATTTTTTAAGTTTCCTCCTTGGTACCACAACCTCTATCTGGAATGCAGAATGTGTATTCGCTGGTACGATCAAGCGATTCAGATGCAGACCCTAATCGGAGTCACTACTGCTACTCGAGGAATCTGTTGACATAACCTCTACATCATCCTCATTCTCCTTATTATGTCCAGGAGGTTCTAACATAAAGTCATTGCTATGATTAGGAGGAAGCAGGTTCATTGATATGTCACTTGATTGCCAGGGATATTGTGGTGCAAGTACATCTGAAGAAAAAGGAAATACATAATTACTCCATGCTCTTATTTATTTTTTAATAATATATTAAAATGACATGGAAGAAACTTCTGACTGACAACCAGAAGTTACAGTATAAAATTGCACATCAATTTTAAAAAAATCAAAATAAACTAGCCATATATTTGTAATTCCCACTGATTTCAGAAGACATACTCTTTTTCCCATTAAATCCTCTGATACTAAGAGTACCTTGTAGAGGTAGTCCTCAAGTTACAACATTCATTTGATGACCGAAGTTACAACAGCACTGAAAACAGTGGTTTATGACCATTGTTTACATCACCATTTCAACATCCCTATGGTCACGTGATCAAAGAGCCGGCATGGTCATACACTGAGTATCACGGATGCAGCTGTAGAGATGGTCAACAGTATTAAGTATCGGGGGGTGCAGATAACTAACAATCTGAACTGATCTTTCCACGTCATCCTTAAAAAAGCATGCAAACTAGTGTCTGCATTTTCTCCATTGGATGAGGAGAGCACATCTTTCTCCTCTCCTGTCCACTTTTTACAGAGGCACAATTGAGAGTGTTTTAACACTGTTTGGTTTGGTGGCAGCAGTGCACCTCAGATAGAAAATCCATACAGTGTGTGGACAGCCAAGAAGATTATAGAAAGCTCACTTCCTGTTATTCAGGATACTACTGTTAAGCACCCTGTGCTTACAGCTCAAAGCATTGTTAGAGACCCCACACGATCTGTTTGTTGCTCTCCTCAGAGTATGTTTCAAAGTATTTCTAGCAGAACTACCAGATTCTGTTAACAGCTTTGTTCCCTATGCCATCCGATAAACTAGCAAGATTCATTTTTCTCGTACATGTACTGTATACATCCGAACTAGACTGTTGTTTCTCCATGTCATATATGTGGATATAATTTTGTATTTATTTATTTTGTCCTGTTTATGTAGTGTATATTGGGGATGGTGATTTTGAGAGCTGTATACAGCGAAATTTCATTTTAAAGTATGCCGATTAATGTACATTCAAAGTGAGAATAAGGTTAGTCCAAGTCTAAAATTCAGACTCTTGCCAACTGACTCATATTTTTGATTATTGCACTGTCCTGGAGTTATGTGATCACCTTTTGCAACCCTGATAAGCAAAGTCAATGGGAAAGCTAGATTCACTTAACAACTATGTTACTAACTTAACAACTGCAGTGATTCACTTAACTGTTGCAAGAAAGGTCGTAAAATGGAGCAAAACACACAACAGAAATTCTGGATTCAATTGGGTTTGTAGATTGAGGATTACCCATAATTTGTTAATCTAAAAAGATATCAGATTCCTGATTTCAAACCATACTACACATGCTTAGCAGATAAAAATAATTGAACCAACTAATACAAACACCCTTCTTATAAATCAAATGACCTTCTCCAGGCACCAAAACTGGATTTTCCAGAGTAAAACAAATTCCTCCCATAATAAATGCAACTGATATGTATTCCCCATGTACAAGGAAGTATAAATCATTGGCCATGATTTTATTTTCTGCCAGGCAGCTCATAAAGCTTCCTAATAAGCATATCAACAGCCACAATGGGTTCTCCTGCATTTATGTTATCCTCTACCACCTTGAGCCAAGATAGTGCAACCTCAGAGCATACAGAATGTCAAAGTATAGGTAATGGTGTAATGATTTGCTGATGCTAAAGGATATGGATACTTCGAGGGAATACTAGTGATTCTGCAAGAACTCATTGGCATTTGCAAGCAATGTGCTGCCAACCTGGGCTTTATAACTTCAACAAGCTCTCACAATAAACAAGACAGCAAATAAAAGCAGGTATTCTTTATGCTATCTCCCATTTATTTTAATTGGTCAATAAGCTAATTTGCTTTTCTCTCTCACTTAGAAATTTCTGGTTTAGCATGTACCTCACTTCTTTCTACTATTTTCCAAGCCACCTATCCATTCTTTTGTTACTTTTGTCTAATTTAATTCTCAGGCTATTACCTCAAACTACCAGAATCTTTTCTTCTTTAGAAATTCATGTGCTAAACTCTTCTTACCATCAGTAAAAAGCTTTGTTTTTTCCATTAAAAAAAATAACAGGATTAAATTCATCCCTCAGAAGTCTTCTTTCCTCTAAAATTAGCAGTACATACAATTTCTCCAGAAAAGCATCTTACAGAAAAAGAAGGCAAAAGAAGGTGATGCTGATATTCCAAAAAAAATGAGCCCTCATTGCACAGTGGTTAAAACGTAGTATTGCAGATAAATTCTGCCCATAGAATGGAGTTTGATTCTGATCGAGCTGGAGGTTGACTCGGTCTTCCATCCTTCCAAAGTTGGTAAAATGAGGACACAAATTGCTGTGGGAAATATGCTGACATTGTAAACCACCCACAGAATGCTCTAGAGCACTATGGGGCAGTATATAAATGCTGCTAAGTGCTAAAATAGCTGAAGACATCCTGATCTTATCTCTCTCCACTGCATTTCATAGTGTCACTTGTTTTTCCATTATAGACCAACTTTTATTTAAAAGTTAGAAATAATCTTCTGATAAAATACAAAACGTTTTTTAAAACAATTCTTTTACTTAGGCCTGTGCAAATACTGTACACACATTTCACTACAGTGATGTAAATGCTTTTAATATTTTCATTTTTAATCTCTTTGAATATATTTCAATTTGTTTTTATTTTAAATAAATTATTAAATAGTTTATTTCAAGGGACTTGTCTTTATTTTCCTAATTTCATTAACTTCTGAGATTTACATTTGTTATACCTAAGGTTCCACATTGCATATTCCATACGTGTATATGCATTTTATATACATAAAGTGTGCATATGAACACACTTGACAGCAGACTCATTTTTCTTAAAATTCTATTACCTGGTAATCTGCCGGCTGCAAGTGCATCTCCTGGTAAGTGTCCATTAACTCCATTTGCTGAAGGATTGTTCATCTGACCCAAAAGACCACTCCTCATCTCCAAATCAGTTGGATATGGTCTCCGAGGATCCCCTTAAAAATAATGATTTTGTTTGCAATTCAGAATAAGCAAATATAAGTCAAATATATAATAGTGGTTTTTCTTTTGTGATCATTTTTACTATTGCTTTCATTTATTTTTATTATTTGTTTTAACCTTCTGTAAACTTCCTGAAGTCATTCATGAATGGCCAGCTTTAAAAATAGCATGAATGAACAAATAATTTATTTTCCCTGTCATACTCTTCATTAAAAAAATCTTAGATAAATAACTGCTCACTTGGTAGCACAAAGCATGCATGCATTCAGTAGTCAAATTCAGAGTCAAAGGAAAAAAGATTAAGCACTCAAAGTATTGGCAACTCCTTAAAGCAGCTGCACCTTTTCCCAGGCTGCCTCTAAAGCTATAGATTAATTCTACAAGGCAGATTCAAGGAATTACATGTTACATTCACATGCATGTGTGCTCCAAAATACCTTTACCTTAATAATCCCAAACACTACATAAACCTCCCATGTTAGAAAATATGAATTTTGTATTAACCGTCTTATCAAATTTACACATAAACATATTTGCAGTTACTAAAGAATATATAAATACCTACTATCCATAAAAATAAGATATAGACATATTTATTATTTACCTGGCACCCAAGTTAGAGGAGCACAAACAGCATTGCTGGCACTAATTCTATGAGCATATTTAATTATTTCTTCAGAAGAAATAGCTCCTGTAAGAAATGTAGATACAATAAATGCATGCAGCCATCCATTCTGTAACATAAAATTCACTATTTTTACTTTTAAGTAAAAAAATGTAGAAGCACTAACATTATAAAATGATTGTTTCCTTTTATTTTCTCTGTTATAATGGAAATGTATCTTGTAAGGTGCTATATTTTCATATGGTATGATGGTTCTCATTAGAAACTCTTTGAAATACCCAAATGAAAATAATCCCTGTGTCTTCAAATTAAATTCTTGTGCAAAAATGATGCAATAAAAGCCAAACATTCAGAACATTCCTCCCTGCTGATTCACGAATATATTACAGACAACAGAGACATTCCAGTAGTTTTAGTTTCTGTTCTCTATAATTCTACATAAATTACAATTCCCTGTTGCTATAATGTAAACAATGCTGGGAGTTGCAATTTTTGAATCTCCAGAAGGCCATTGTTTCCCCTTCTCATAATTATATCTAGCATCCCGTGAAGCACCAAAAACTATCCTTACAAAGCTAGAGAAATTAAACCAGGAATATGTGTGTTGTTCAATTGCGCCTTTTAGTTTCACCTTAATCCTCTTCTAAATAACTTTTTCTGGGAGGAAGCTATTGTTGGACTCAAAGATCTCATAGAAGATTGTAAGATTTTATTTAATTTGTTTTGGTCACAGATTTATTAAGGTGCAAATGACCGAAAATGCCTTGAAGTGAACAAGAATAAATGATATGTAATGCTTCTGAATTGTCTTGTTTTTCAAAATAGCATGATTTTTTAAAAATATGTAATTATTGATGAAAATAAATTATGATTGAAACCAATGTTTATAAATTTCATGACACATGCAATCTTCAACCTATGGTTGTGGCAACAGACTTCCTAAGAAATAATTAAATAAAACACTTACCTTTTCTTGCCTTTTCTATTGATTTCAGTTTTTCTTTTGCTTGATAAACAGCTGTAGCCTATATATAAAATACTATTTATTGTTATGCTGATTTATAAAAAGTGCATTCTTTCATAAATCCTCTTTACAGAAATTAAAATTAGTATAGAAAATATGCAAGTTATCCTAATCAAAGGAAAAGTCTAAGAACACCAGCTTCGTTATTTAATAGGATTTATATTTAGGGCTATATTTCTAACCAATTTGCTAACAAAATAAAATATTGATCCATTGCCTGGTTTAAAATTGTACTAAACCATAGTTAAATAATGGGCTGTTAATTAAATGAGAACTGGCTAGCTTCATACAAAATGCTAAAGAAAAAACTAAATTGACTGATTTTCTACAGCATGTTAGCCAAAATATGGTTTTGGTCCGAAAAATTGTACAATTCAACCTCTTGCTTAATTACAGTTCCATATGCTATATAAATTTAGGCAACAATTTGATAACCAGGGGTTTCAGGCTCAAGGAGCCATTATATCTTCTTTAGTAACATGCTGTAGGATTCATCTAAAATATTCACATGGTTACCGGCTAGCACATCCAAATATCAAGAAAAAAATCTGCACAGAGAAAGAAAACAGATTTCAAGAAAGTATAGACAACTTTGGCTTGCAATATCATAGCAACCAAAGAAAGGATTGAAGGTATTAAAAATAAACTAGCCTAATTTGCATTTACTAGAACATTTAATACTAATAAACTATACCAACTTTCTGTATGACTGATTTAATAGGCAAAACATCAAAAGATATTGAGCACTTCACTCACCAGAATATGCTCTGCTTCTTTCAGTTGTTTTTGAAGCTGCTGAATATCATTGTCTCTTTTCTCTACAACTTTTTCCAATACCTGCATTTCATGGTGGATTTTCCCTTGATCAAGAGCTAGTTTCATCAATTCTTGGAACTCTTTATCCCGCTGTATTAACAATTCCAGGATCTGTGCAACAAATAATTATATATTACAGGAAAATGTAACCGTTGTCAATTTCAGGATTTCTAATATAAATCAAATCTTTTTTTTTTTTAATAATTTTTTTTTCAAATATAACATACA
>JANHFK010001864.1:6832-17840 GCA_036250565.1 Sibynophis collaris | reverse complement strand
AACACTTATTGTTCCTAGGGATGGATATATAGCAGGAGGTATCCCAAAACCAACGCATACAGTATTTCATGAGATCACAAACAAGTATCTAAGTATCAGTATCTAATGTCAGCATCAACAACTCTTTCATAAGGAAAATACTGAACAAGAGTAGGAGCAGGGGCAGCTGTAGCTATGGGGGGCTTTGCTCACAATTATTCATACTGCTCCTAGCCATAGTAATTTATTGTCACCACTCTGTAGATTACTGCGACTCCAGACTACAAAGTATAGTTAATAATTTAGAAGACGATTCTAGTTTTAAAAGGATCTTGATTGTAGAAAACAGTATTTATTACAAAAATAATGAAAGCATATGTGAGCCGTATATTTATAGGGAAAAGCTTAACCTGCTTTTCTCCCTTTGCAACTTGTAATATGTTTGTCAAACACATTCATGTTTAATCATAACTGTGTGTTTTTCTCTGTTAATTTGATTTTTTGGATTTGTACATGAATTGTAAACTAAAACAGTTAAGGTTATACAATACACTAGGTTAAAATCTGCTTAGTTAATTTATGATTCACTAGGTTGGGCAAACACAGCCAACAGAGGTTGATTATTTAAGTTTCAGTGCCAACCTGGACTCAAAATAGCCAAAGGAAGCTGGTGGTGATTTCATTGACTTTGCCTTTCCTTATTTTTATTTAACATAAGAGTAATTTTTCACAAGTATTTCTTTAAAAAATTCTGAACCACCCATTTCTTCCTCATAGGCGATGCAGTATCTTCAAGCAGTTGTCATTGCCCTAACATTAATAGTTTCAATTTAAAGTTACCACAGCACATAGTGGAGTTACATTTTGTACTTCTCATTTTCTTGTTAGAGTAGTCCAAATGGAATCTACATATATTCTGTTTTCTTGTATAATTATTTCTGCTGCTTCAGATAGGATAAAGCTTAGTGTTTTTCACATCTCACATTACATTCTAAACTTTCAAGGCTTTAGTAAGCTTAAAATCAACAAAACTTTTACTTGATTGTGGGGGAAAAAACAGAGCACATGGTAGAGACTCAGGTGCATTCATTTTTGCATACATGCCGCATTTTAGTGACTGAATATTCCTGTTGTTAAACTTTGAGAGTTTGTAGCTTTTTCAGTATGTTCAAATTAACTGAGTAAAACCTAGTGTTTCTAAATAAATGTATGATATGTGATACAAATATAGGCATTGGATAAAGGTTTAACCTATAGTACAAAGTACTATTGCTAATTCTTTAAATGCTGGAATGTCACTTGTTCCCAAAGGATTTACAGAAAATGAGAAAGGATGAAGCACAAATAGTAGAAATGGCACAAAAATAATCAAAAGAGGCTAGAACATAATTTTATGCACATCCAAAATTTGGACTTCTCTGGTTATGTTGAATTATCAGTCTTTTGACCTGAGAATATGGACAAGAAACTTGTGTTAGATTGTCTCTCAACTCAACTCCTACACATCACAGCTGAGTTAATCAAGTTTCAGAGGATTAGCTGAACAGGTTGAAAGAGAACTTCATCCTTGAAGAATGAAAAGTTTTTGAATATAAGTGGTGTATAAATTTTAAAAAATAGCTCTGGTTTCTTTGGATCTTAACAGTAATTAATCTGTTAATATCTCCTTTCAGGTGAAGGGAATTTAGAAGGTGGTAGCTACATAACTGCAGATGCTCTTGGAAGAAGCAGATTACCTAGTTCTGTTTTGATCTGGTTTCAAGTCTTGGTTGTGAAACCTATTGGATAAGCTCTATAGGAAGAGAAGTATAAGGAATGTAACCTAGTTGGTTTTTCTTGACCTCTCGGCAGTTTTTGATTCTGTTAACCATAATATCATTCCAGACCAGCTTTTTGCATTGGAAATTGGGGATTTTTTTTTACAATGGTCCCATTCCATTTATGGAGGTGTGATCATAAGAGGACCATTGGGTGGTTATACCATGGTCATATGAAAATCAAGTTTTTATGGATTCTATACTGTAACAAATGCTGTTTGAAATCTTTTTTTTTAAATCAAGTTTTTTAATTTTATAATGCTTATATATATCAATGTGTGAATGATGTGATACCTGGGTATCATAGATTTCAATACAAATAAACATAATATTATTGCTACTATTCATTACATTGCATTTTCATTGTTTCATATTGTTTACACATATCCTTTACTATCGTCCTTCAGTTCTAAACCTTTTTGTTCTTTCATATATTAACATATTAATATATGTACATATATATATACTATTATTCCCTTCTTATTTCTAGCTCTATTTTAACTTTTTTTCCTTTCCCATACTCCTATAATAATCAAAGACGTGTGTTTTTTAAATTCATATTTCCCTTAATTAACTCTTCACAGCGATTTATATCAAAATTTCATCATTCTTTCATTATTCAATGTCTCAGTATATCCTTCTAAAACCAATCACCAAATTCTAATTTTCCAATTGTTGCTTAGTTCTTACTCCTCTATCACACTACATATAAAATAGTCCAATCTATATAGTTCTAGTTTCTAATTTTCTCCCCCTTATCCGTCATCTCTTGCCCACATCCAAACTTTTGATCTTATTTTCTTTTTGGTGGGCGAGGGGGGGCAGTTCTCCTCCGGAATCCCGGTCACAAGTGGCAGGGTGAGAACTGTGCATCTCCTGCAAAGCCCCACTGTCCCAGGGGAGCAGCAAGGGCAGCGATACTTGTTCTCAGTGGCGAGAGGGGGGCATCAGTTCTCCAGAATCCCAGCCACAAGTGGCAGGGTGAGAACCACTGTGCATCTCCTGCGAAGCCCCGCCGCCCCAGGAGAGCGGCAGGGGCAGCACTGCCTGCTCTCAGCAGCGGGTGATTGGGACGGCGGTTCTCCTCCAAAATTCCGGCCTCAAGTGGCAGGGCAAGAATCACCGCATATCCCCTGCGAAGTTCCGCCGCCCCAGGAGAGCAGCAACGACTTCCAGGACAAAAGTGTCCTCTTTCCTTACACCAAGCTTCCAGGACAAAGAGTGCCTCTTTCCAGTTACAGTTGTTCCTGGACACGGATTGCTCTGAATTACTTTTAGATTTGATTATTGCAGGATGCTATCTTTGCTATCACAGTTTTAAAATATTACATTTGTTCTGAAGGAGCTGTCATTTTGCTACCAAGACAAATTAAGCATACTTACTCTGACAAACAAAACTCCCTATAGAATCTGACTATTGGATATAATACTTGTGCCATGACTTGATACTCCTTATCAACTGATCTTAGTCTTATGCCATCTTAAGGGTGCAGCATATACACTAAGAATTCATTTACAGAATTTATATCAAGAATGCCATCCATTATGGCATTTGCTCTGCTTAGTTAAGTTGAGCCATAGGCATTTGAGATTTAAGATGTATGTGTGTGTTTATCCTGACCTTTATTTATATGCTGTTGCTGAGTGTTTTTGTTTGGATAGTATTGGGAGAAGAGTTCCTTCAGATCGGTTTTGTCTCCTAGCAACTAACTGGACAACCTGTAATTTTCTTGGCAAGATTTCAGAAGTGGCTTGTCCTTGCCTTCTTCCTAGAGCTGAGAGAGAAGGGCCGGCCCAAGGTCACCCAGCTGTCTTCATCCTAAAGTGGGACTAGAACATTCAGTCTCCTTGTTTCTGGTCCTGATGCCTTAATCACTACACCAACTGACTCTTTTTGAACAATATTATTATCAAATAGATACAGAATATTAAGAAATGGTGGTTTGTTCTCAAAGGTTTTCTTTAATCAATCATTTTTAAATGTTGTATTGAAGTGCTTATATTTTAATTAAAATGAATCCCTGCTTTTGAATTGTTTAAAAAACAGAATAAATGAAAATTGCTACACAAGTTGACACTGGGGTGATGACATAAGAGTTTATACTTCAGTGAGATGATGGTAATAATGTAGGGAATAATATGTTCTCCGTTATGTAGAGAATAATGTAGAGAAACAACACATCTCTAATCTGCTAAACAATTTGTTTCCTGACTGGCTTCTAACTTCCCATTATCTGCTGGATGTGTTTCCCTTTCCCCTTTCTTTTATCATCTAGAGAGCATCATTAGGAGCTGTTAGGCTACTGAAGGGGTGGAGTTAGGTGCTTCTATTTCTGCAGAAGTCTATGGGGGAAGATTGCTACAAGCCTCCTCTGCTTGTAACCTTCCCTGCTGGCTTCCCAAAATGTGGACATGTCACCATACAGGGGGGAGTGGGAGGGGCAGACTAATGCTTTACAGTGGCCAGATGTGCACGGAGGCAAGGGGAAATTCTTTGGCAAGCTGCCAGAACAGAATTGAAATCTCAAAGATTTCAGCTCCACTCCTGCAGCTTCATGAAGGATTTCCCCTCTGTGCAAGGAAGGGAGCTGGGCTGCAGGAATATTGGAGACCAAATAGGCTGCTGTCAGGATGATTTCAGCTTTTCTTGGATTTTGCTCATATCTATTTAGTGGCCTGGGAGATTGGTTAACACATCCAGGGATACAAGGATTGCAGTTGCTGAGCAAAGCAGTTACATAAATGTCTCATTTAATGGCCACTCAAGGACCAAGATTCCAATCCCAATTGTGGTCATAAATCAAGAATTACCTGTAATGGTATTCCAAATTAGTGATACAATTTATCAGTGGATGTTGCAGTAAGGCAGATAGTTAATGTAATCTCTCTGCTACATTCAAGCTGTGTTTTGGCTAAAGTCTTACAGTGATGGAACACAGTAACACAGCAGGTTCCCAGGAAGGAAAGAGGGGGGTAAAACAAGACATGGCATAATCCCAACCTAGATCATGAGAGGAGGAAGAGATTTAGGATAGCCACTTCCTAGAATCTCCTATTGATTAAGTTTAGTCTGGCACATTTCTGCCTACAAGTTGTAAGAATTAAGAACTGAACTTTGGCTGGATTGTGTTATATCTTTCTTGGGCTAGGACTGATACTTACCTATTAAATACTTCATCTTTTGATGCTTCTAGAAAGGGTCTACTGTGGATGTTCAATGGGAGTTAAGTTTCTTTTAGTCTTAACTCTCCAGTTTTGGGAATTATAGCCATTAAGAAAGTCATCTCATTAACTGGCAGTTGCTTGTTAATGAATAAAGTCTAGTCTGTTATGTTAAAAAAAAGAAAGCCATCTCAATCTTGGTTCCTATATGTTTGGGCAGTTTCTATATTTTGTCACTTTGCTATCTAAACTAGGCATTAACTCAATTTATAGTAGATATTTCAAATGGCTCTGTAAGCTTTTTAAAATTTTGTCAGCAAACTGCCAGAGATCCATACCATCTAAATTAAACTGAATTAAATCTGACTTCTCTGGAGATAGTTAGAACGGCATACAGTTGGATTTTAGGAGACCTTTAAAATGTTAATAATTGCCTAATCTGTAATTATGTCAGTGCTCTGGTTGATAACAGAAATAGGGAGCAATGTTATTGCAGTTACTCTTTGGTGCATGTCAATCTACTTCAAAAATGGTCCTGTGGTATAGAAACAGAGTTAACTGTATGAGCTAAAGCACTCTGGTAAGCAGCTAAAATAAACCTGATTCCAATCCAGTGAGATACAATGTAAAGCAAATTTAAAATGCTGTGTCAATAACTATTGCAAAAGCATATTTCTTTTATGAGGGCTAGTTGAACTTACTGTCTTTTAACTGCACATTGAGAGTTCAAACAAGCTCTTTTTCTTTTGACCCCCAGCTGCTCTACTCATAAGAATACCACAAGACTTTCATCTTACAGTCTGCTCAAGAGGAGCAGCTTTCTAGGACACAAGTGGGCAATTTCCCATTCTTTCTATTATGTGGAAATACTTTTACCCACCAGAAATCAACACTGGGCACCATTCACTATTGCTACACCATCTCCGCTACTTCGGAGTGCCCAGTTCATCATAGAACCTCACCCAGAAGCTTCATTTTAAAGCTTTTAGGATGTTTTAATCAGTTGATTGACACATTTCGAAAAGAACATCTGGAAAGGGAAATGTTTTGTCTTGTGGAAATGCCTTGTAACTACCTTTTCAAAAATGTGAAATGTTATTCATTACATCAAACTAATTAGAATTACTATGTGTATGTGTGTTATCGTGTATATACATACACATGTCCGTACAGAGATTCTTAACAAAACAGCACCAAAATATATGGAATATATGCATACACATTTTTCATCTACAAAAATCATAAAATACAAGCAAATTTATCATATTTCCTTTCAGCCTTTCTCAAAAGCCTCCTCAATTCATATATTGATAGTTCATATGTATCTGCAGTCCATTCAATCCAGTAGATTCAATATACATAATTTATGTACAAAGAAACTAAAGAACTATAGGAAGTGGTAAAAGGCATTTTGTAAACTGGAATAGAAAAAAAAATCTCCAAATTTCAAAGACCAAAAGATCAAAGTCCAACATATGATCTGATCTTTTCTTAAAATCAATCACATGATAGTTTATAATCATATATTGTTTAAATGGACCTTTCAGTATTGGAAATGTTATATTTGGGGAAACAGAGCTCCATCTAGCCCAGGGGACTCCAACCTGGGCAACTTTAATCTTTGCTGGCTGGGGAATTCTGGGAGTTGAAGTCCTCCTGGCTTAAAGTTGCCCAGGTTGGAGACCCCTGATCTAGCCTGTGAATTTCTGTGAGCCAGAGGTTTTTGGTCCAGTTGATAGTTATACAATATGCTTCTGCAATTGTCAGGCTGCTTATTTGAAAGAATAATGCTAAGGGATTAATTAAAACTTTTGTTCAGTTGAAAGCTGTGTTCTAATTTCCACAGGTTATAGGTGGAAATCCAGTTTTATTTAATAGACGTGTATTTCAAGTTCAGCAACGAAGGAACTTATCACTGCACGAGTACCTGAGTATGGAATTACTGAAAGATGCTGGCATTTCTGTTCCATATGGATTGGTTGCACAGACACCAGAGGAAGCTTACAACATTGCAAAACAAATAGGTAAATGACTAAAGAGAATATATACAATAAAATTTATAAGTTCATGCAGCATCCTGTTTTCATTCCTCAAATGAAAATACCTAAACCATGAGATGTGGGCCATTTTAAACATATGTGTTTATTTTAACCCCCATTCCAGAATCTATCCATATAAACTTAGCTATTCTAAGTTAACTTACAATAGCTTAGCTATTCTAGTAGATATTGGGAAGAAGCTACTGTAAACTTCAATAATACAGGTCTTCTGGTTGGAATTAATTGGTATTAACAGATAAATGCTACTAAAAATTTATATTAACCTAATTAAAATTATTAAAACACCTAAAAATTAAAAAATATTAATATTAAAAATCACCTACTTAAAAAAACTCCATTAAAAAGTAGTGCAGCTTTATGATAGAAGCTGTCTCTGATTGAGGTTCTTTACAGTTCAAGTGTGGATAGTGGCTGTATATTATTAAAATTTTATCCTATCTTTGTATATATAACTCAAGGCATTCCCAATACTCCTTCCTGCTGTTTTCCCCACAGCATCAATCCTGTGAAGTGAGGTGGGTTGGAAGAGATTGACTAAAAGTTAAGTTTGATTCATTCAGGTGGTAGGGATTTTATTTTGCTATATTTTATGATTAAGCATACTAATACAAATGTGAACCCTAATTACTTTTTAATTGGGAATGATGTCAAAAGGAAAGGCAGTAAACTTTTTGTTAACACTTTTTTTTCCACAAGCGCTAAAATATTTTGAGCATTTTTAATGCTCAAACATTCTACAGCCCCATGCTGCTGTTTTAAGCTTATCAAAAAGTGAAATATTTGGTCTCAACTGACTGTTTACAGAAGCATTTGTGATAGTAATCTCCTTTCACTAACAGGTAGTGCACTTCTGACCTGTTTTAGTTAAAAAGCAAACAGCTAAATTACATCTTGAGGAACAAGTTCATAGTCTTATTGAAATCTTTCTTGAGCTATATATTTTTATAGTTTGACACCAAGAATATTTTACAATAATAAAAAGTTGATGTCATTTTTTCTTCATTATGCAAAGAATAGTTTCTATTTTTGAATGCATTATTTTGTTACTAATTTTCAAAACTATATGTACAATTGCTATAGATTAAAAGATATCATGCAATTTTTAATATTTAAATTAAGACAGTTCTTGCCTTTTCCCTTTTTATTCTAGGTACAAAGGATCTTGTTGTAAAGGCACAAGTTTTAGCAGGTGGCAGGGGAAAAGGAACATTTGAAGGTGGCCTTAAAGGAGGAGTGAAAATAGTTTTTTCTCCAGGAGAAGCAAAAGAGATATCCTCAAAAATGATTGGAAAAAAGTTGTATACCAAACAGGAGAAAAGGGCAGGATATGCAATCAAGTATTTATTTGTGAACGCAGATATCCCAGGAGAGAATACTATTTTGCCATAACCATGGAACGGTCATTTCAGGGGCCTGTTCTCATTGGCAGTTCTCAGGGTGGTGTCAATATTGAAGATGTGGCTGCCGAGAATCCTGATGCAATCGCGAAGGAACCAATCGACATTGTAGAAGGCATTAAAAAAGAACAAGCCATCAGGGTAATGCACTGGCCCTTTTTGCTCAGTAACAGCACGTGTATAACATAAGTGGTGCAACCTGTTGAACTGATAAAAATATATTGGATGGATGCCCAGGGAAATGTTCTATGCGAAGGAAGCTGCAGTATAGATTGTTGTAATTTGTCCTTAAATAGAATATATTGTTGATACAATGGTATGGCATATTTTGTTTTGCATGTGGGCTTTGTTGCATAACATCCTGTTCTTTGACAGAGATTCAGTATGGGAATTTCAAGAATATATTAAATGTTTTTAGTGCCATCATCATTTTTGTAAGTTCAATAAGAACTAGGTCTTCGGTCCATCTATCTTAATGTTGTCTACATTAATTAGCAGTTTCATCAGTGTCATAATTCATAGCCTCTCAATATATTTTTAATGGAAGATGTGCATGCATTCTGGAACTTTTTAAAAATTTATAAAAATTAAAATTTAAAAATAAATAAGAATTGAATTAGAAACAAAAACAAAAATGTTAGTTTATCTTTGGTTGGTTGGTTAGTTACACAATGCTTAATCAAAACTATACTACTAGTAGATTTCTATTTTTCCCCCCAAGAGGAATGAGTGGATGTTCACTGAGGATCACCGCACAAATTTACGGAAGGAAGGCCTTCATGTGATTGTATTGCTTTTGTCAGGATTTTTCCAAATTTTTTGAAATGTAACGCGAATTTTGGCAATATGGCTCATCTATGAAGAGAGCAGAGGTTCCCTCACTACAGATAACACTTATTGTTGAGTGTCCCAGATGTATGCTATGCATATTTATTTGTAATATAAAATAATACCGTATTTAGTTTCTTACAGTCTTCCTCTTTTATTTTCTTTTTAGCTAGCCCAGAAAATGGGATTTCCTGCTAATTTGGTAGATGAAGCAGCTGAAAATATGATTAAGATATACAACCTTTTCATTAAATTTGATGCCACTATGGTAGAAATAAATCCAATGGTTGAAGATTCAACAGGGATTGGTAAAGTACTTTCTCATGGACTTCTTTAGTATAGTGACATATAAAAATCTTAAGTTTCAGTATCCAAGTTCTATTCTTTTCACTAAAAAGGAAATTATGAACAATAAAACTTACTCGGGATATCATGGTATGATGGAAGGGCAATCTTTATGTCCATATTGCTACTCAATCTTCACAATGGTACTCTTGTAAAATGCTATATATCATTACTATTCTAGAATGTGTTGGGACCAATTTACTGCAGCTGCGGTTAAATGTAAGGATGGCTTAGCATTATATATGCCTCAATCTATGGTTTCTTCAGCAAACTATGCCACATTTTTAAAAAACGTTCATCATAAGCATGGAATCTTTAAAAGCCAATTATGTCAAATTAATGCTCCCTCCTTTTTTTCACATCATAGGAGTCTTATGATGTAATATATTTTGATTTTGGCAAGGTTGTTATTATACTCTTTTTAACAAATTAGTAAAATATAGAGACGGTTGTACTATTTTATGGAGATATTTATCTGTCGTAATTGCTTGATTGTATTTGCAATGAATGTTCCTCAGTAATTCTGATCTATTTGGAAGAAGGGACAAATGAGATGCAATGTAGTGTTTACTAACTTTATATCAGTTTTGGATGAAGAAACAGAGGAGATGCAGCACAATAAGGATGGGTGCATGCATAAAATGCAGAAAGATTCTAGAGTTGTAAACCAAATCTAAATACAGATCAGTATTTCGTATTAGCATTATACAGCAGTTAAACTGGCAAGACGCATAGTGTCCAATTCACAAGGAATAATGGTCACTTTATCACTTTTTTTCTACTTTGGTCAGAGCTCACCTGGAATTCTGTGTTCAGTTGTAAGCACTGCAGTTTAAGAAGGATGTTGACAAATTCTCTGGAATGTATCCAGAGAAGGGTGATGAAGTTGATGATGTGCTTGGAAACCAAATACTATAAGGAAAGGTTGAAGGAGTTGGTACGTTTAGTCTGGAGAAAGGTCAATGAAGAGGTGACATGACAGCCATCTTCAAATACTGAAAGCTACCACAGATGAAAGAACCAATTTCCTGGCTCCAAATAGTGGGACTAGAGCCAGTAGGTTTAGTCAATCCCCCCCCCCCAAAAAAAGGGAAGGATTTAGATAAAACTCCTCTTCTAATTGGTAAGCATCTGAATGCCAAAGGTTGCTGACACACAATAATCCTTCACCTTATTCCATGTTTATTAAAATGATAATGATCTTAATGACCTCTAGAGGTGTCCTGGTTCACCACTCTCATCACTAGACTAAACCTTAGGACAATAACCTGATGATACAGGCTGTTTGTTGAGGAAACAGACTGCCTCCAAAAGGGATGGATTCTAGATCTACATATTTGAATTCAAATAATAATAATAATAATAAAATTTTATTTATATACCGCCCTTCTCCCTGTTGGGACTCAGGGCGGTGTACAAG
>JANHFK010001863.1:59312-69369 GCA_036250565.1 Sibynophis collaris | reverse complement strand
CATTGTAAGCCGCCCTGAGTCTTCGGAGAAGGGCGGCCTATAAATCAAATTAAAATAAAAAATAAATAAATAAAGTATAGTATAGTATAGTATAATATAGTATAGTATAGTATAGTATAGTATAGTATTAGTATATAATTATATGTATAAAATATAATTCTCTTTTCCTATATCTTTCCCATTAATCATTAGATAAAAATGTTTGTTATTATAGTAATACATTACTTACTATGGTTATTTTTGTTGATTTTTTGTTGAAATGTATTTTTGCTGTTGCTTGTTGTGATGGTTACGGTTGTTGTTTTTCTGATACTCAGAGCTGGTTTGGTATGTAACAGCAAAGCAATTTTCATAATCAGATACAAACCTCCAATAACTTGCACAGCTGGATGGAAAATAGCTCAACAAAGCAGCCGAAAATGATATGGCTAATGATCGTGGATACTCGTCTCAGGCTAAATACCAGCACACACACCATAGATAAACCATGACCCCCGTAACACACAGAAATGCAGACAACCACCCTCAAAACTACATTTCTAAAACCAGTTGAAAAAAGGAAAACAAAACTCCAAATCAAATTGCTCAAGCTAAACTCCAGAAGAAAATAGGTTCCTGAACTCAAATGGACGGCCAACATGTCCAGCTGTCCACTCTCCATTGTTAGAACACAGTAAGCTCCAGAAAGAGCTCAACTATAGCACAGATGATACTAGTCAGCTAATTTTTTTTGCAGCAGAAGAAACAGAATTTAAAATCACAGGATTTGCCACAGAGACCCATAGAATCATAAGGCAGACAATCCAGAAGATCAGAAGAATATCAAATCAGAAGCAATTCAAAGAGGAACATTTCTCTCCCCCCCCCCCCAAATTCAAAGCAGAACATCTCCCCAAGAAACCTAAAGATGACCAAACCCTCACCATCCTCCCAGCAGGCAAAGGATGAACCATAGTTATCCTGGACAGAACCCAAAACATACAAAAAGCTAAAGAACTATTGGAGGGCATAGAAACCGACATCCTAGTGAACATCAAAGCAATACCGAATTGAGACAACCTGATCAAGAGAATCCTTCACAACCCAATCAAGAAAGTCAAAATCACAAAACGAGAACAATGGGGGATATAAAGCAGTGGACACATCCTCTCATGCTTCTATGGCTGGCCAAAAATACACAAGTTGACATACATCTTCATCCAATTGTATTATTACCAGAGACCCCAAAATAGAATAAAGAATTTACTAAAAAGAGAAAAAAAGTTTGGACATCTCAATGCTATTCTTGCATTTTCACCCTTATCTTTCTGTTTTCACTAAATATCTCCAGTAGCTAAAATGTATACCTAGCCAATACCTTATAGTCTACGGCACTAGAAAGCTCCTTTTAGCAGCTGACATTAATTTCTATGTCAGATTACATAAGGCCGAGAACACATCAACACACACACACACACACACATACACACAAACCACACACACACACAGACACATCGCACGCAAGAATAGTACACAAAGGTCCCTTTTTCTGCTACCTCGAAAGCCAACAGCTAATTTGGTTCCAGATAAATTGGTACTGGTCTGACCTTTGTGACTGGAGATCAGCGATTTCCTCTTCCAGGTCCAATAGAGTCTCTGCTTGGGTCATCACCTTCTTGCTGCACGGCAGGGATTTAAGCTGAAGGACCAGAAGTCCAAGGCAGAATTTGGCACCCATCTCTTCCAGTTCCGAAGTTCCCACCTGAAGACCCTAGAAGCAAAAAAAAAAAAAGAAAGGAGACGAAGGGAGAGAAAGTAACGTTAGAGAACCTAGAGGGAAATGCCATAATCGGAGGTAGCTTGGTTCATTTGTTTTATCGGCACTGCTCCCGAGAAAGCAAAAAAAAAAAAAAAAGGCAAATGATTGTTCACAAAATTTTCACAAATGGATATGAAAGTGGATGAAAACAAAGAGCCTTTGGCAGGCTGTGGGCAGGAAAACATGCAGGCAGTGATTTTTGGATACAAAGAGAGATGTCTTACAACACGCAAGCCAGTGATACTTCAGATTCCCAAACCTCAGCTACCTTGGTCTCCTTAGTAGACCCCCTTCTTTACTTTCTTGCTACAATGAACGAAGAGAAATGTTGCCCCAGGCAGACTTGAAGAAACATTGAAATGAATTCCCTCAATCGTGATTTCTTTTCTCCAAACACCGCAGAAACCTAATGATCGCTAAATGCTTGCCTTTCGCTTGTGTACCTAGATCTGTGTCGGTTCCCTTCCTTTTTTACATCTGAGTCCTCCTCTCAACCCAGCCTGTCCCTGAAAACATTGGCACAATGCCCAGCTTTTCAACCCTTATTAAAATTATTCCTAAGTAAACTAAACTTTAGGTGCGCTTTGATGCAACAAGGCTTCAATCAAAGCGCCTCTTTGAAGGCAACCACCTTATCAAAGTAATGCTCTTCTGAAGAGATAGATGAGAACCAAATATCCCGCTTTCATCCAGACACTAAAAGGGGCTTCTGTATATATGGAGAGAACGAGACTTCGATCTGCCAGATGGGAATAGCCATTCACGTTGAGTTATCCCACTGTGAATCAAAGGGTAGAAATAGACTCTCTTGTTTTTTTTTTAATAGCAAGAGGGTTGGCAACGATTCTGATTCGGGCAATGCCATAGAGTGGAGCAGAGTTGCCTCGCACAGATTTACTAAATGAACACTTCTTGTTCATTTTATTTATTGCTTTGCATTCCTGCCTTTATTATTATTATTATTTTTACAAATAACTCAAGGTAGCGAACATATGGAACACACCTTCCTCTTCAGTGGTGAAATTCATTTTTTTTTTTACTACCAGTTCTGTGGGCGTGGCTTGGTGGCCATGGCAGGGGAAGGTTACTGCAAAATCCCCATTCCTACCCCACTCCAGGGGAAGGTTACTGCAAAATCTCCATTCCCACCCTACTCTGGGGCCAGCCAGAGGTGATATTTGCCTGTTCTCCGAACTGCTCCAAATTTCTGCTACCTGTTCTCCAGAACCTGTCAGAACCTGCTGGATTCCACCCCTGTTCCTCTTCCTATTCTCCCTACAGCAACAGTAACAACAACACTGTGAGGTGGAACAACCCACGAGGGCGGGGGGGCAATGCTTATGAAACTCAGATCTTATGAAAAAAAATGAAAAGCGGAGTGAAGTGGTATTGTTTTATTACGAAAGGTTGCTGAATTATATATATATATATTGAGCTTAATGTACTGAGCAGATGCCTGATTGTTGTAAAAACCTTTTCTTATAATACATCGCAGAGTGTATCACCTCCACGACCCAGTTTTTCTTCTATTGTTAAAATTTTTTACCTACCATTATTATTATTGTATTTTAATGTAAAGATTTATTTAAGATTGTTTCCCCCCCCCATTGAAAAACTAATAAAATTATTTTATAAAAAACAAACAAACACTGTGAGGTGGGTTGGGCTGAGAGAGAGTGACTGGCCCAAAGTCCCCCAGCTGTATCTCATGGCTAAGATGGACTTGAACTCACGATCTCCTTTATTCTACTCTAGTGCCTTAACCACTAGACCAAACTGGCTTCAGAAAGTAAATAAAAAATGCCCAGTGTGGACTTCAGCTACAATGATAATTGTATGCATAGTGTCATAGTGTCATAACAGTGTCACTAAAATGATGTGCAATTGCCTTTTTCCAGTCTACATTACAAAGCTGAACCTCATCCCACATCCAAGGACTAAACAAACCCATCTCAGTTTAGTTTCCAAATCCACGACAAACCTGGCTAGCTACTGTTTAAGGATTTCCGTATTTCCTCCCCCCACCCTCCTAAATGTGTATCAGCGTGTTTCCCTGAGTATAAGTTTGCTAAAGAGGCACAAACATTGGAGGAGCAGAGTTAAAAGCAGCACAGATTTATAGATTCCAAAAAATCTGAGCCAGCTTCTGGGCTTGCTCTTTGCACTGTTCACAATAGCTCCAATTAATATGCTGTCCAACAGCTTGCTGCCTGAATTAGTAGGGAAAGGAGACCGTCAATTTATTTATACCCAGCCGCAGGGCATCGCCACTGTGTGTTTGTAAAGCTATTATGATGCAGAAAGCATTCTGTGAGCATACATGTGCAGACGAGCTTGGTAACAAGGTAGATAATGCCAACTATTATCCCCAGAGAGAGCACCTGGAATATTCTATTGCTCAGTGGACTTAATTTTCTTTCCCTCATTTTGTCAATAAACATGTGGGCTTTAAAAACCCTGGCGCTTCTTATTTTTTGTGTAGGGCTAATGCACCAGCTCCCATCTGCGTAGCCTCTCCATTTACAAACAAACCTTCATTGGCAATAGATCGGCTAGCCAGGTTGATAACCAAAGGCCTATTCATGTCTTTCTCTGTACTTCTATGCATCCTCTGGAGGAAACCTCATCTAATAATGAAAAGGATTAGCTTCTGAAGACAAGGAAACCAAATATTAGACCTTCCCAGATAATGACTTGTGCAGCTCTGCTTTCCTGACTCTTGCTTAAAGGGTGGCTTTTCCTTGCCTTGTGTCTCCTTCCATAGTTTCTGCCGAATAGCTTCCAAGATATTCTCTTCTTTCACCCATCCTCTTTCATCCATCACCATCTATTTTCTAAGGAACGCATTTACGCTCTGAAATATATGTCTATGGAGATTCTCAGTCATCCAGGTCACGGTTATCCCAAAGGTGCTTTTTTTGAAAGGCAACTGGACTTCCTTTGTTTTTTGCTTCTCAGCCAAGAAGACCTCACAGAATCTGAAGAGCTGAAGAAGATTCTTGGATGAGAATCGAAACATCTTCAAAGAAAAACCAGAAAGTCCAGTTGCCTCCTGAAAAAAAAGCACCTTTGGGACTACAAAACACAGCCCTCAAATGTTTAATTGATTTTTTTGGTTCAAGCTATTTAGGATATTGCTTTGTATCCACTGTTACTCTTTTGTCTTTCTGTTCAAAATTTATCCTCAATGTTCCTTGGGGCAAGGACACTGCCTGGTGACATGCTGTTTGCACATTTGTGTTGCTAAATTCATAAAAGTAATATTCTTCTCCTTTTAACTTCCAAAGGGAGGGAATCCAAAAGAACAAACAGTCTGGTGATTTTGTTGAGTTAAAAACTAAAGTCCTGATTTGATTTGATTTGAAGTGAATTCAAGTGTGCTAAAAGTAATCCTCCAGCTATGGGTTTTTTTCTTCTTCTTCTCCAGCTCTTCTACCTGAGCTGTCAGGTTTACTAAAGCAACAGATGGGACTCTGAGCAGGTTAAACAAAGTGGAAGCAATTACAGTGGGGTGTTTCCCAAGGCTGTTACTTTGATTTTTTTTTCATCATTAGGATGTTCCTGCCCATAAAGTTGGTTTCCTTAAAAAAAAAAAAAAAAACCTTCACACATTCACAGAATGCTCAAAGGAATCATGAAGCCACAGAGAAGTTTTTGTATGGTTGCTTCCTTATGCCTTGGAGAGCAATTGGTACTTTTTTTTTGATTGAGAAATTGCTGTGGCGAAGAAAATCAAATTCTGGGATGGCTCTTGATGGTAACTTCTAGGAACTTCTAGAATCATCTAGCCATTGGTGAGGTAATATAAGCCTCTCATCACTACTGTTCTACTACTGTAGCACAACAATAGTTCGATGTCTAAAGAAAACAGAAGTTGCTTATATGTAATGGCCATAATAGAACATCATTGGTTTTAACTTTTGAGTTTGGGAATAAAGATTAAAATAGAAATTGGGTTAAAATAGAATTACATCTGGAGATTGGATTTCTACAAGAGGTGTGAAACTGTCCTCCACAGAACTATCTTCTTGGCTAAATATCTATAGAGATTCTCAATTATCCAGGTCATGGTTGTCCCAAAGGTGCTTTTCCAAAAGGTACCTGGACTTTCTTGGAGGTTTTTTTTCCTTGAAAATGTTTCATTTCTCATTCAGTTCAGAACTGAAGAAGCTTCTTGGATGGGAAGCAAAATGTTTTCAAACTGTTTTCTTAGTAAAAAACTAAGAAAGTTCAGTTGCCTTTTGGGATATCTCCATGGCTGTTCCTTTATGACCTAAATCAATTTTTAATAAGAGCCAGTATAGTGAAGTGGTTGAGATGAGTTTGGAAAATCCCAAGTTCATGTCTGACCTTGGCCACAGAACCATTGATGACTTTGGATCAGTCGCCTCTTAGATAGTTGCTCTGTACAAGATCCCTTTAAGAGAAAATTCCCCTATGACAGCTATTTTGAGTTCTCACAGAAAGTATGGGCCATAAATATGAATTTGTTGGCACTGACTATTCAGCACTTCATGAGCAATTGATCACAAAGGAGCAGTAGATAAAGAGTTAACAAATTTTGTTTCTACTCATTGGCTAAGTAATTGTTAATCTGGGAGTCACTTTTTTCTGCCTTTATTTCTAGGCACATACAAATACAAGGCACATTTTTTTGGCTTTCTTTTTGGCAGGATATATTTAATCATGGGCTAAGTTTTGCCTATTCCTAAATTGTATTTCTTGTAAGTAAATCTTCTTTTTCCATTTGTTGCTATAAACCCTGCTTCACTAATTCTTACTCGGGTTAGATTTATGCTCTCATTCAGACACAAGAATGCCTCCACCTCCTTCAGAATCATTATCACCACCACATCACTGCAGCTTCACCAAGCTAAGTGCCTCCAAATGTCTTTGATGCTAAACCCATCAATTCTATCCTGCATATTCCCTGGTTTGAAATGGATCTCAAGTCAAAAAGCATTTAACAGGATCAAAGTTGACAACAGTCAATATAAACCAATTAGTGTACATGATATAGTCAACCAATCACTTTCAGCTCTGTAATCTAACCATGAATTATGAACACGGCTCAATTTCTTAGGCTCACACTCCACACCCGGCCATAAATTATGATTTATAAATTCAATGGCTGGATTCATATACTATGCTAAGTGATTGGATTAGTGCACTATAACCAGAGCCTGTGTAAGTAGGATATACAGTAGACTATATAAGTAAATACTCAATTCTATTACAAAACTTCCTTTAAAACTGAACAACATATGGTGCACGTCTGATGAAGGTTGATAACCTGTTCTGTACTTCTTTGATGTTGCTAAAAATATTAGATATAAAGGACAAATCTCTCATAGTTATTCTGGTGAGAGAGCTTATTCCGTGATCCAAAGGCAATCTGAGTGCTTTGGCTGATCTAGTTGGCTAAACAGATATCCCTGACCTCCTTCGCTGGTTTATGTGCTTTTCTCCTAAAGGCTTGTTTGATAAACTGGGAGTCGGGTCTAGACAAACCATAGCTGCAGATAGTCTTTGGAATTCAGAATGAAATCATTTCATCCTTTACAAAGGCTGAGTTGCACTACGTTGTGCTTCAAAGGGAAACCATTGCCCATATACTGAAATGTTGCATTAGAACCTCAACTGTTACAACTAACATAAGAGACATAAGAGAAAACCAAGGTGCAAAACGACAGGTTTTAACCCGACTTTGTTCTAGGGACAATAGTAATAGCACTTAGACTTATATACCACTTCACAGTGCTTTTATAGCCCTCTCTAAGTGGTTTACAGAGTCAGCCTATTGCCCCCTATAAACTGGGTCCTCATTTTATCCACCTCAAAGGATGGAAGGATGAGTAAACTTTGGGCGATCAGGATCAAACTGCTCGTGGTAGGCACAGTTAGCCAGCAATAGCACTTAGCACGTAGCCTTATATACCACTTCATAGTGCTTTACATAGCAATAGCAATAGCACTTAGACTTATATACTGCTTCTTAGAGCTTTACAGCCCTCTCTAAGTGGTTTACAGAATCGGCCTATTGCCCCCAACAATCTGGGTCCTTATTTTATCCACCTTGGAAGGATGGAAGGCTGAGTCAACCTTGAGCCTAGTGAGATTCAATCTGCCAAATTTCGGGCAGCCGGCAGTCAGCAGAAGTAGCCTGCAGTACTTCATTCTAACCACTGTGCCACCGCAGCGCAGTGGTTATACAACAAGATTGTATAAGGCAGGATTATGGTTCTATGTGGCCTTGTGAGCTCATTTGTGCAGATGCTGATCACGTGCCAGGAAGTTTCCTACACCGAACCAGGCTCTTGAGATGTGTTAAAGGTAATTCATTAGAGAAAGGAGAGATAATGTGTTTTAGAGGGGAATTTTCATTCAGGCTTTGCCTATTTCTCTGGAACATATTCCCCAGGCCTGCTATTCATTCATAGGATGACACCCCAGAAGTATTTAGTTTTTCTCCCCTTAAAATTTTGTTGAGCTGGAATAATGTGTTACTGGGTTTTAACGATGGAGTGGGATGGGTGCACCGAGGTCAGAATAAAAGAGTTTGTGGGCTTCAGCTGCTCATCTATGTGATACATCATGAAGCTCTAATGATACTCAAGAGAGCTAATAATTGATTCTAGCCATTAGACGCGGGAGGGAGGGAAGAGCCGGAGGTAGAATCCTTGTTCCTCCTGCTGATGAATGGGGACAGATTCACTTTTATTCTTCTGCAGTCCCAGGGCGGTTGGTAGCTAATTCTGGGTTGGTTAAGAAAAGAAAAGTAAAGTCCATCTCAGAAAAAAAGGTTAAAGGCAGCCCAGATAGACTTCATCTTCAGTACAAAGAAAGAGATACAATCCTGCCCTCTTTCATCCTTGGCTCGTCTTCCTAATGGCAGGATATCTTTCCTCGTCTTTATTACAATCCTAGGGCAGCTAGAACCGGCACGGTTATTTGAATAGGACACGTCAAGGCTCACAAGGCGCTTCTTTGTTAGGGCGGACAAAACAAAACTAGAGGGCAATATTAAGGACAGGCACTCTCTGACGTGCGATCAGCTCTACCTACTGCTTTCAGAAGCATCGGATGCTCTTTTGAGTTGAGCGCAAGCCATGTTTCCCACTGAGATTCATACAGAAGTATCTGCAAAATCAAAAGGCAGCACATTTTCTCCCCTGCTGTTTCCGCACCACTTATTAAAATAACACTATTTTTAAAAGCAGGATATCACACGCATCCAAAATGCCTTTTGCATGTCACTCTTCCTGTAGAAGGACCAATCCACCGGGGAAGAAGCCAGAGTCAGAAGTGACGCAGGCTGTATTTGAATGTCAACGTTTTAAAGCCATCGCCTGTATCCTCTGTGCAGAAGAAATGGCTGGGGGGAAAAAAAACAAAAAACCAGAAAGGTTTCACTGGCCTTTTCTTCAATTCATTTGATCATTCATAGTTTCCCTCCTCCCCCAGATGCATGGGATTATCCAGAAAGCCTTATGTTAGATATATATGTGCACAAATTGGCTTAAAACGTTTAGGGAATGAGAAAGCAATTCTTACATTTAACAATCCTTTAGTGATCTAAATTATATATCCAAAAATAAGTCGAGGAAAGAAATTACAAGGTTGCAGGAGGGATTTATAGGAAGTTTTTAATCCTGCCCCAAAAAACAACCCCCAAACCTCAGAGGTTTCTGGAAACTGGAGTTGTGTCTATGCTGTCTCAATGCCTGGACAATATTCGTACCTGGATGACGATCAGCCAGGTAAAGCTTAATTCTAATTAAGATCCAACTGTTGGTGATAAGCAGGATGAAGTGTCTGGAAAAACAGAGCCAGATGGTCCCTTTTATGTTATGCTCAAGAATCTGATCAAAATATGTATTTGAGACTTAATGTAAAAGTTAGTTTTCATGCAGACAACAACAACAACAAAAATTGATATTGCATCAGGCTATTATAGGGTAGCTAAACTAAGGAATAGAAGGAAATTGTAATTCCTGCCTCAAAAAGAGTTGTTTATAGCCCTTAACCAGTGGTAAAATCCAATATTTTTTTTTACTACTGGTTCTGTGGCCGTGGCTTGGTGGGCATAGTGTGGCTTGATGGGCATGGCTTGGTGAGTGTGGCAGGGGAAGGATACTGCAAAATCTCCATTCCCACCCCACTCCAGCGGAAAGATACTGCAAAATCCCCATTCCCACCCCACTCTGGGGCCAGCCACAGGTGGTATTTGCCGGTTCTCCAAATTACTCAAAATTTCCG